>JAVJIF010015739.1:0-96460 GCA_038442645.1 Agave tequilana
GATAGACGTTGGCCCCAGGAACATCTCAGACTCATTTAGGAGATTGACTTTAGGGGAAAGTTGTTAGAGTTTGACTCTTGTCAAATCGGTGTTCAAGGTGGGGATTTAGAGGCGAAACCGCCAAGATAGTGGTTTGGCATATTTAGGCTCGTTGCTTCGATACGGATACCTCCCACTGGTCTTGCCCCTACCTGCCGATTAACTTGTGATCAAATTTCTACAAGGCAACCCCATGGACAGTCTAATCAGTTAGGAATCGTCTAGGTCTAAGTCAACCTGGCATAGATTTGTTTTCTTTTTTCCTTTTCTTTTCTTTATTTGTTTGTTTGTTTTTCTTTTTTTAAATTATGATATAGGTTTCAACAACAATAAATTTTTTAATCCTAACATGAATCCATATTTCACTCCGACCTCAATTGAATCAGATAACTTCAACCCGACTATGTACAACATGGACCAACTATATAGGCCGGATTTGATTTATCCGACTCAATATAATCCATGCCCCCAATCCTATGACCAAGATTTTCAAATAATTTCTATTCTTCACAGAATCAGTGGGGATTCAGCGCCCCTAAGTTAATTATTAATCATCTTCTTTCTCTCATTTTACTTTATATACTTCTTTTCAGAACCACCAATTGAAGAAAAATCAGAGTTACAAAAGAGTATGGAAGCCATGTTAGAGGCCTAAAAATAATTTAAAATCATGACGGCCTCATCATATCCACAGAGTTTTCAAAATCCATTTAGTTCTTTTCCAGAACCACCTAAAGAAAAATATTGTTGGAAAAAACTATGGATTCTTGCAAGAGTCCAAGCGACTAATTCAAAATATAGTTGACGTCCAATGTCCACCAAATTTTCATATGACTCACGAATCATGTATTTTGAAAATCAAGATTCAATTTCATCATTCCAACCTGAACTTGATCAAAATCAAATCATTTATATTTTGACAAGTTATCCATTTTCTGAAATTAAACTTGAAGATAAATGCGAACTTGAGCTTCAATTTAGCGATTTGAGCCCAATTGTTGAATCAATATCGACTCTTGTAGTGTTACCTAAACTAGTTAACGTTCTTGAGCCAGTTTTGATTTCCATAATTCCTAAACTTGAATCAATCATTTCATCCATTTACAGTCCTTCCGTGGATGAAAATCAAGATTCAATTCATTATATCCATTTGAACTTGTCCAAAAATTTTGAGAACCATCTTGACATTTTAGCAAGTTATCCTTTCTCAAAATTGAACTTAAGCAAGAATGTAATCTGGATCCATAAGGTAGTAATTCCATTTCATGTTTTGATTCAATAATGACTCGGTATCTTTTTCATATTCTTTCATATTCCGGAGTCAACATTGAATCCTGTATTAGTACACTGTGCAATTGAATCACCAATAATTTACAATCACATTCCGTTAATGTGAAAAGTGTGTGAATACCAATTCTTGGGTTTAAAGCCACTTCCTTAACAAATTTTGACTCTAGAAAATTTACTTGATTTCAGTCAATTTTCTGAGTTGGTATTAGCTTCTGTCCTTCCTGTGTCTAAATCCGTCATTCTATCATTTCACACTCCATTCTAGGACAAAGGTGTTGATAATAATGACTCAGAAATTATTGTAAAAATTTAGAAATTAGATGGGTAAAATTCCTAACAAAAATCATCCATATATACATCATAATTTTGGGTTATATTAGATAGGTCACTGGTAGGTTCCTTCGAGATCCACAATCTTTGGATTGGGTCGCATTTTGTGTACCAATCAGAGCGCCACGGGAGCACCACCATGAGGTAATTTTCTTCTCTTTCCATTTGTTTCATGCATATACACATTCACGATGCACTGAGGACAATGCATGAAATAAGTGTGGGGAAGGGTTTACTAACGTAGGTTATTCTAAACTTTCTTTCTTTACACTTCTTTTTAGAAAATTTTTAAATTTTTTCTTTTGTATAGAAACTCTTTTTCTTTTTATAAAAACTTTTGAAATAAGAGAAATAGTTTGATTTATTTTTAAGAAAGTTAAGAGGGTCTTAGAAATTAAGAAGGCCTAAAATTATGAATTGTTAAACCGAGTCAAAATAATGGATCTTATTTAAATTTTAAGATAAGAAAGTAAGATTGGAAAGATAATTTGAAACTCGAATTTTTTGCCTTAAATATATGCACTTTACACTTAAACAATTTTTTGGGATTGATACAAAGACTGAAAATGCCATTTAAAAAATTTTATAAAAAGAATGATGATAATAAAAACCACTTATTGAAGCTAGGTACCTATGCCTCAGGAAGCATGATTATTCACGCCTAATACGGTGGACAAAAATAAAATAATCCCTTTAGTTTGTTTCTTTATTTACTTGAGTCCTTAAGCCCAAGGGATGTTTTCTCATCTGGTCCCCTAAAACCATCTGGTTTAGAAATATTCAGGTAACGGCTCATTATCTGGGTATGCTAGAAAGCCTTCGAAAACTAAGGGAAAAGAAAAAAAATTGATATAAATAAATGACATGAAAGTTAGAGTCGATATCCCAAAAATCTTCACGGTTCGCAAAGTGCAATATTCTAAGAGTTTTTTTATGAAAGATAAAAAAATCAATTCAATTTTAAAATTCTTACATTTAATTTATAGTAAGATTTTGCATTTAGACTTAGTTTAAGGAAGAATAATTTTTGGTTAACTTATGACCATAGATCACTTAAATTTCATAAAAATATTTTAACACTTTTCTCTATTTCAAAATGCGTTTTCAAAATTCTAACATTTATTTCTTTCTTTATGGATTTTATGAGTGTAATTCGCTGAAAACCCTCAGGAGACAAAACCCCTCCTCGAGGTAAAACTTAGAGGTTTAACGGTTTGTTGAATATGCTCAGTGCAATCGCGTCACCTGTAAAAGTGGTGTAATAATTTTCTTAATTATTGGAATTTATTTGATGATAACAAATGTAATTTGCACTATTTTTGTATATTTTTAGATATTTTCTTAAAAGCCTTGAACCACACAAATAGTCCTATAGTCGACTTGCCCCTTCCTATAGTCGACTAATACAATGTCTAGTCGACTTATCAAAGTCTTATAGTAGATTAAGTCTTGTCTTGAAAAGATATCAACTTCTGTTTTTTAACTGTTAGCAGTATTAGTCGACTTACCTAAAAGACCAATTGACTAATCCATCTTGTAGTCGACTTATAAATTCTGTTGGTCGACTAATTTCAGTTTCAAAGACTTCCATATCTGTATCAGTCTTAATGTAGTCGACTTACTCCTTTGATTAGTCGACTAACCAGTCAAAATTGCCTACCCTAGTCGACTACCCTCTATACCCTATTCGACTTATAACAGTTTCTGATTATTGAACAGTTATTAATTTCTGTTATTTTATCCAATGTTTTAATATTCAAATTTAAGTTGGTAACTACCCTAACTAACCATAGGTTTCAGCTATAAATAGGAATGTTATCCTAAGCTAAAAACACCAATTATATGATTAGTTTTCTGCCCAAACTCTGTTGAAATATTCTGTTTTTTAGAAAACTAATTCTTCACCAAATTTCAATCCTCTAATGAAGAATTTTGAGAGTCCACCTATAAGAGTCCTTATTCACGATCACATACAAGTTCTCAAGACTTATAGGTTATTATAGTCACTCAAAGAAAGAAGTTGTACAAGGTTATCTTCTTGGTATTATGAAGAGGTGTACATGAAAATTATCTTCTTAGTGTAGAGAAAAGTTGTACAGATTTGGCAAGGTTGTTTGTCAAGTACTGTACAAAGTGTTGGTTTTAGATGTACAAAATCAAGGATAAGAAAAATCTCAAGCGGGTTGCTTAGGGACTGGATGTAGGTCAAGAGGATCGAACCATGATAAAATCTATTGTATATTTTGCGTTTGCATATTTTCTGAGATTTATTTCCTTTCCTGCAAGTTCTTTTATTTAACGGTAATTATATTTATTGTAGTGTTGTGTTGATCATTATTTTTAGATCCTACATTAATTAGTTTTTCATTTTACTCGGGACAAGCAAAAGATAAGTGCGGGGTATCATGGTCTCCATATTTGCATATTCATACTATATTTTCACATTTATTCTATATAAAATTCTGCTAAAAATGGCTTTCTTGTGTGCTCCTAGGGTCATGGTGTGGAATGAAGAAGACGATCAAAAATCCATATATTTTGAATTTGAATTTTAGATTCTAATATAGCCTTTGACTTTGGAAGCTAAATCTATTGCTTTTGGAAGCAGAAAACAAGGAACAACAGGCTGTATAAGTCACATACCTCCAGTATTAGACCCACGCCTTAGCGCTACCCTTTTGGCTGCAGCATGGCCGCGTTTCCATGGCAACGCGGCCATGCTGTAGAGTCGTGCGTTGATCTTCGACGCACGACTCCTTACAGATCTCTGGTGCCCTATTTTGCCTATAAATACCCAGTGTTGAGCAGATTTCTAGGAAGAGAGTTTTTAAGGTGGTTTTCTTCTCTTTAGGGTAGATTTAGTTGTTCTTCTTCTTCTTCTTGTATTTTTTATTTTTATAGATCATGTAATACGAAAGAGAGATGCATAGGATAAAAGTTAGGATTCTTGTAATGGAAAGTGACATTCTATTAAGGTTCTCTCTTTATCTCTATTGTTTTCATCTCTCTACTCTTTACATGTTTAGCTAATTTTTTCTCATGGCAACTAACTACTAACCACTAACTATGCTAACTTCTTACTTGATAATCTACATGAATCTAATAGTCTCTACTTGGCCTTGCCCTTGCAAGAGCTATTGATGGCTCATGATGATGGATTCTAACACTCTAACATCTAACTCTCTAACAAGTTACATTACTTTATTTCATGTTTACTCTAGTTAGTTTGATGGTCTAAGTGTAACTTGCACTTGTTTGTTGAGTTTGGATCTGAAAGTAATCTATGAGTCATGCTTTGTAAAGCTCTTGAACCAAGAACTAGTGATGGCCAATGATACTTGGAGGTAAATATCACTAAGAGGTTAGCATATTAGTGGAGCCATTAGTAGTTAATAGCCATGAGTTTTCTTGTATCTCTTTTTATCTTTTCTTTCTATTTGTTTTAAAACCAAAACACAACTTCTTTCTATGTTTCTCACTTCTTTGTTTTCACCGTATTCTTCTTATTTTTGTTTCATCTCTTTTGATTCTTTAAAACATTGAAGAACCATTAACACACATGTAAATTGACCGATAAAGCTTCTATCGCTTCCCATCCCTGTGAATTCAACCCGTTTAGCCACCATGCTATAATGAAAGATCGAGGATGCCAAAGCACACACACTTTAATTTCTTATTTCAAAATGACACACTTTTCGTGCACGGTTTGCTCCGATCAAATTTTGATTAGGGGAATTTAACTTAAGCAAGAATATGATCTTGATTCGCAAGTTGGTAATTCCATTTCACTTTTTGATTCAATAATGACCCTAGTATCTATACTAGATTCTTTTCATATTTCGGAGTCAATATTGAATCATGTACTTGTACACTGTGAAATTCAATCACCATTATTTACGATCATATTCCGTTAATGGGAAAAGTGTGTGAATACTAATTCTTGGGTTTGAACCCACTTTCTGAACAAAGTTTGACTCTAAAATCTTTACTTGATTTCAGTCAATTTTCTTAGTTGGTATTAGTTCATGTCCTTCCTAAGTCTAAATTCGTTATTCTATCATTTTACATTCCATTCTGGGACAATGGTGCTGATAATAATGACTTTGAAATTATTTAAAATTTTGAAAATTAGATAGGGTAAAATTCCAAATAAAAATCATCCGTATAAAAATCATAATTGTGGGTTATATTAGAGAGGTCACTGGTGGGTTCCTTCGAATCCACAATCTTTAAATTGGGCCGCATTTTGTGGACCAATCAGATTACCACCAGAACACCCACAATGAGGTAATTTTGCTTCTCTTTTCATTTGTTTCATTCATATACATATTCACGATGTATTGAAGATAATGCATGAGATAAGTGTGGGGAAGGGTTTACTAACGTAGGTTGTTCTAAACTTTTTTCTTTTACACTTCTTTTTAGAAAATTTTAGATTTTTCTTTTGTCTAGAAATTTTTTTTTTTTACAATACTTTGAAAAAGTGAAATAGTTTTGATTTATTTTTAAGAAAGTTAAGAGGATCTTAGAAATTAAGAAGATCTAAAATTATAAATTCTGAAACCGAGTCAAAATAATAGATCTTGTTTAAATTTTAAGATAAAAAAGTAAGATTGAAAAGATAATTTGATCTCAATTTTTTGCCTCTAGATATATGCACTTCACACTTAAACAATTTTTTAGGATTTAAACAAAGACTAAAAATGCGATATAAAAAAATTTATTAAAAAATGATGATAATAAAAATCACTTATTGAAGTTGAATAGCTATGCCTCAGGAAGCATGACTATTCATGCCTAAAATGGTAGATAAAAACAAAATAATCTTCTTTAGTGTTGTGGCTTTGTTTACTCAAGTCTTTAAGCACGAGGGATATTTTCTCATCTGGTTTCCTAAAACCACCTGGTTTGGGAGTAACCGGCTAAAAGCTCACTACCCGGGTAAGCTAGAAAGTCTAAGAAAGTGAAGGGAAAAAGAAAAATTGATATAAATAAATGACATGAAAGTTAGAGTCGATGTCCCAAAAAATTTCACAGTTCACATAGTATATATTTTCTAAGAGTTTTTATGAAAGATCGAAGAATCGATTCAATTTAAAATTCTTACTTTTAATTTATGGCAAGATTTACATTTAGACTTAGTTTAAGGAAGAATAATTTTTGGTTAACTTATGACCTTAGATCACTTAAATTTTCGCAAAAATATTTCAACATTTTTCTCTATTTCAAACTGTGTTTTCAAAATACTACATTTGATTTTTTTTTCTTTATGGATTTATGGATGTAATCTGCTGAAAACCCTTAGGAGACAAAATTTCTCCTCTAGAAAAAATCTAGAGGTTTAATGGCTTGTTGCACATGCTCAGTGCAATCACATCACTGATGAAAGTGGTGTAATAATTTTCTTAGATTTTCGTTTTGCTCGGGACGAGCAAAAGATAAGTGTGGGATGTGATTGGTCTCTATATTTGCATATTTCATACATATTTTCACATTTATTCTATATAAAATTCTGCTAAATAATAGTTTTCTTGTGTGTTACTAAGTCCATGGTGTGGATGAAGAAGAAGATAAATCATCCCATTTATTTGGTAATTTTTAGATCCTAATATAGCCTTTGACTTTGGAAGTTGAATCTGTTGCCTCTGGAAGCAGAAACAAGGAACCAGCAGGCTGTACAAGTCCTATACCTCCAGTATTAGACCGCGCACTGGCGCTGCCCTTCTGCCTACAGCATGTTTTCGCAGCTATGCTGTGGAGTCGTGCGTCAAGCATCGATCTTCGACACAAAACCGTGCAGATCCCCTGGTGCCCTCTTTTACCTATAAATACCCAATGTTGAGTAGATTTCTAGGAAGATGAGTTTTTAGGGTGGTTTTCTTTTTAGGGTAGTTTTAGTTCTTTTCTTTTGTATTTTTCATTTTGTAGATCATGTAATAGGAAAGAGAAAGATGCATAGGATGAAGGTTAGGGTCCTATAATGGAAAGTGACATTCTATGAAAGGTTCTCTCCTTATCTCTATTATTTTCATCTCTCAATTCTTTACATGTTTTTCTTCTCATGGCAACTAATTAGTAACCATAGCTATGCTAACTTCTTACTTGATAATTTACATGAATCTAATAGCTCTACTTGGCCTTGCTTTCCAAAAGCCATTGATGGCTCAAGATGATGGATTCTAACAGTCTAACATCTAACTCTCTAATGAGTTATATTATTTTATTTCATTCTTGCTCTAGTTAGTTTGATGGTCTAAGTGTAGCTTGCACGTGTTTGTTAAGTTTATATGTGAAAGTGATCTTATAAGTCATGTTTTGTAAAGCTCTTGAACCAAGGACTAGTGATGGCCAATGATACATGTGAGGTAACTATCACTAAGAGGTTAGCATATTAGTGGAGCCACTAGTAGTTAGCAGCCATGAGTTTTCTTGTATCTCTTTTATCTTTTCATGCTATTTGTTTTATAACCCAAAAACACAACTTCTCTCCTATGTTCCTACTTCTTTGTTTTCAATGTATTCTTCTTATTCTTTGTTATCTTTTCTTTTGATTGTTTAAAACATTGAAGAACCATTACACACAACGTGAATCGACCGGTAAAGCTTTTATCGCTTCCCGTCCTTTTGGATTCGACCTGTTTAGTCACCATGCTATAGCAGAAATATCGAGGAAGCCAAAGTGCACACACTTTAATTTCTTATTTCAAAACAACACACTTTTCGTGCACAGTTTTCCCTAATCAGTTCTCTTTCTCCATTTCGAAAAACAAAACAAGAGAGTAAAAAGTCAAAGAGAGTCTGGTTATGGAGGTTGGATTTGAGATCATGAAAATGAAAATAAGAAAAGTTAAAGAGAATGAAAAGAGAGTTAGGGTTGGAAAATGATTAAAACATGAAGGGGAGAAATTAGTTTCAAAAAAGAAGATGAGTTTCTTTTAAAAAGAGAATAAGTTCAAGGCTCACTAATCTACTTAACTCCACTAACTTACTAACCTCTTGAATGATGTGTGCTCACGTTGAATCATTGGCAAGAGATTAGCCTTGAGATGAAAAATCAATCAAGCAAAAACACATAAGATAATCCTTAAGAAATCCCACTTGCATCAGCACAATATTAACTTGAAAATTAATCCATCAAGATCACGAGCATAGAATAAGAACAAGCTTTAAAACACATGTTAAATAACAAGTAAAAGATTAACACCCATCCATGTGCTTTTCAAGAACACTAGTAAGATTGCAAGGATTAAATTCAGGCATACAAATGATTCAATTAGGTTTTGAGTTCACAAAATCGATCAAAGTTCGAAGTAGTGGTGTTAGAGACTAATGAGCCATAAAAATAAGTTAGTTTATCATATTTGGATTAAAGCAAATAAAAAAACAAGTAAATTAAAGAGACAAACCGAGAAATGAGAAGTGGGTTAGCAAAGTAGAAATCCTCCTGATTTGTCACTTTCAATTACAGATACTCAATCTCCTTCTTTCTCCTTCTAGATCTAAGTTAAAGCAAAATTCAGAAAAAAGAAGAAAATAAAAGATTACACTTGCAAAAAACTAAATAAAATCTTAACCCTAATCAATAAAAACCCTAGCCTAAGCTCTTTCCTTACTTTTTGCTTCTGCTTTGGTGGAGTATTTATAAAAGAAACCTAGTGCCTCAATGAATCACAGACCCACGTCAAAACGTTGATCCAATCATCAAGAGGTTACCTTGGAACCGCGGCTTTTGCCGTAAATCTGTGGCAATCATAGGTCCATTGGGTTAGTGTTTTCTATGCCAGGATCTCCTCTTTCAGTTGTCTCATATTTTTTTGAGAAGATTGCCTCTGGGTCATTGGATCTTCAGGACATCTTCATTAATTTCTTGGATAGAGGAAATAGATTCTTTTAAAATATGAATATTTGGGTTTTTTGAGCTTTTTCTTCTCCTTCTCCATTAATACAAACCTGCACACCATTAGACAAGAAGGAAGGTCAAATAACAGAGTTTTATGTAAATAAAATGTGAAAATATGATTGAAATATGCAATGTATGTGAATAATCACACTCCCACACCTATGTTTTGCTCATCCCTGAGCAAAAGTCAAAAACTAAAACTAAGGGGTTATTAAGCCAATTTTGCAGGTCATCCGACTACACTGAGCATGTATAGCAAGCCTTTAAACCTCTGGGTTACTCTTAGATGAGGAGTTATAGTCTTTTGAGGGTTTTCAGTAGATTACACCCACAAAATCTAAGAAAACAAATGAAAATGTTAGTGTTCTAAAAATTCATTTGAAGGATAGAAGTTTTTTTGAAAAACTTTTAAATTTAAGTGATCTATAAGTCATAAGTTTCCAAAATTATTCATTCTTAAACTTAGTCCCTATGAAAAAAACTTGTAATCATTAAAGATAAGAATTCAAACTGTATTTTTCACTTAATCTTTTATTTTGCCCTAAATCATATGTACCATTGTGATCGTGAAATTTACTTGGATACTTTAACTCCAGCTCTCATGCCTATTATTCTAATTATGTTCAAGTTATATTTTAGTTCTATTAGGCTTTCTAATTCTCTCATGTAACGAGCCTTTAGCTGGTGACTCCCAAACAGGACAGTCTTAGGGCACTAGGTCAGGAAACGCCCCTCCGATTTAAGGACTCAAGTAAATAAGGCCACAAAACTAAAGGAGTTCTTACTGATATTAACCACTTTTAGGTGTAAATACTTATGGTCATGTGGCACGATTACCCAGCTTAATCAGAGGTTTTTCTCCCCCTTTTTTTGTAACACAAGTGTCATTGTTTTAGATCTCAAGTGTGTAAGTGTATATAAAGTGCATATTTCATTAAGGTAAAAATCAAGACCAAATTATTTTTCTAATTTTCTTCCTAAACATAGAAATCAAGCAAGTAATCTTATTCGACTTAGTTTTAAGAAATCCTAATTATGGTTCTCTTAATTCCTAAGATCTACTTAATTTTTTTTTACAAAAAACGATCAAAATATTTTCTCTCGCTTCAAAAAGTTTTTTTATAGATCAGCTAAGTTAGTGCAGTACCCCTCCCCTACACCTGTTCCATGCATTGTCCCTAATGTATGAATGAAATGCATTTACGCATACAAAAAATAAGAAGAGGTGATGTTACCGATAAATGATCAAATAGACCCATTGTTGACTCTTTCTCAGGCACCGATTCTAAGAATGATTTAACGCGTTGACCATTTACTTTGAAATCATTACCGTCCTTTGGGTCATAAATTTCTACTGCACTGTGTGGAAACATGGTTATTATCGTGAATGGCCCTATCCATCTAGATTTCAATTTCCCTAAAAATATGAAGCCTAAAGTTGTAATGTAGGATTTTTTAACCTGAACAAAAGTTTTCCTTAGGATGGATTTGTCATGGAAGACCTTAACCCTACTTTTGGTTTTCTTTACATTTTCATAAGCTTCATTCATTAACTCCTTAAGTTTAAAAATTTATAGTTTTCATAGATCACCGATCTTGTCTAAATTGAAGTTTAACTGCTTAATGGCCCACAAGGCCCAGTGTTCTAGTTCACACTGGCAAGTGGCAGGCCTTTCCAAAGACTTAACTTATATGGAGAGATATCTGTAACACCCCATTTTGGAATACAAGTTAGATACATGTTCAGATTCTTCAAATTACTTCCCGTTTTTGTTTTGTTTTATGATTAATTATGAGATTGTTTTGTATTGAACCCGAATTTGAGGACTCAGAGTCAGCCCTAATCTGAACCGGGGACCCGATCCTAGTGTATTACTTGATTTAGTCTTTTTGATAGTAGATTTGACCAATTTTAGTTTTAAACACTGTTTCTAATATTTTAAAATTTTCATTATCTTTCATAATTTTTCTGAATTATTTTAATAAAATCTCCAAAATCGGGATTGATCGATACAACCGTTTGATTCTCAGATTTTTAAATTACAGACAGAGTCAAATTTCTAAAATCTTTACATTTTTTCTTAGAATAATATTTTCTATCTTAATGCATTTTTGAGATTTTTTTGAGTTTATCAAATCCGGCCAGTTTCGGTGTCGAACAGTATTGCTGATAGATTCCAAGATTTTTAATTGAAAATAAAATTGAATTCTTAATTTTGTTTTCACCATGATATTCAATGTAATATTCTTGATTTTTTGAGAATTTTTAGGATCGTTCCGAGATACTTAATTTTCAAGTGATTTTAGTATTTTTTCGAAAATTTTTTTGCATCAGCGGCCGAATCCGGGAAGCCACTATTCTAATTATTTCTATTTTTCTTCCAATTACTTTTCTTCCTTTTTCCCTTTTATTTTCCTTTTTCCTTTTTTCTTCCTTTTTTTCTTCCAACAACTTCTAAACACTTCTCTATTATTTTACAACATCTACAACCTTTCTTCCAAAATATCTCCTCCAAAATATCCCAACTCACTCATCATCCCTCTCCCATCGCTAGGGCCAGCCAAGCCACCTCATCCCTGTAGGCTGTCTAAAAATCACTAAAGGACAAGCCATTAAAAAGTAGAATTCTAAGTTCTAGATGCAAAGCTAATTTGGCCGCGTCTCAGCCAACACTGCAGCATTAAGGCGCGAGGGTCGAAACCTGCGTCTCAGCAGCACCAAGGCGCGAGGGTCAAAACCCGCGTCTCAGCAGCACCAAGGCGCGAGGCTCAACAACTGCGTCTCAGCTGCACTAAGGCGCGAGGCTCAACAGCCGCGCCTCAGCAGCACCAAGGCGCGAGGGTCAAAACCCGCGTCTCAGCAGCACCAAGGCGCGAGGGTCGAAACCCGCGTCTCAGCAGCACCAAGGCGCGTGGGTCGAAACCCGCGTCTCAGCAGCTCCAAGGCGCGTGGGTTGACACCCGCGTCTCAGTTGTAACGTCCGGTTTCGGGGCCAGTCACGGCCCACATAACGGGAAAAGTTAGCCCCCATTATGGAGTTTTTTTAGGAGGCACGTACGCCCCTGAAACCCCTATAAATAGCCCTGTCGCTATGAAGAAGAGGTCGGATTTTTGGTCAGAGGATTTCTGGAGAAAAAGAGCTCTGAGAAAAAAAGAGAGAGAGAGTTAAACCCTTCAGAGAACTTGCTGTGTTCAAGTTGCTCTTTGCCTATCTTCTCTTTGAGAGTTTTTGGTAGACAGAGCTGAGTTACTCCATCTACCATCCGAAGAGGAGATCCCCGGAAGATCTCGACGGTCACCGGTCAACGGAGAACCAGATTCACTCTCCACCGCCACTTGAAGAACCCAGCCTTAAACTAAGGGAGGATTCAAGACTCAACATCCTCCCTCCCTTATAATCGGAAGACTGATCTGTTGTAATTTTCTATCCAATCAAAAGAATTTTACAATCGATCCTCCTTTTCCGACGCATACAAGAGATGGCAACTCCGCTGGATTATAATTTGTCACTGACGAACAAATTGTGGCGCAAGGTGACGTCCTCCATAAGGGGAAGATGGTCGAATCGCTCGTTGTCGAGTTCGACCAGGCAAAGTATGAAGAGTTTCTCTCTTCCGGCTCCAAGAGCCCAAAGACCCGCGTCTGTTGCAGGGTCTCTACGGGGACTTACCCTGAAACCCGCTTTAAGACTCTCTCAGGCGCGGCTGCTGTGAAGGTGTTGCGGCCAACTGCGCCAAGCGTGACACACGCGCCAACGTCTCTCAGGAGACCCGCGTGGCCTCAGGCGCAACTGCTGTAAAAGATGTCGTGGCCAATCGCGCCATGCGTGGTACATGCGCCAACGTCTCTCAGGAGACCCGCGTGGTCAGCCCTCTGGTATCCAGCCAGTTCATCTTCTCCCTCAACACCAAGCCGTCGTAGGTTTCTTCCACGTCCACGACGCAACCGAAACGTTGAATGCCGACAGAGGAGGCGTGCGCGTCAGCTACAAGTTGGAACTTCTGATCGTCCAACTGAGGCAGGACGCAAGGTTCAAACTGGCGTCTTGGCTGTGCCGCATCCAGCACGCGAAGTCCGCGTTTGGCGGCCCAAACGTGAGACTCCCCAATTAGTTCCTCTGAAACCCTACTCACCAGACGCCAAGGCGAAACTTGCGCGCCTCGTCAAGTACAAGAGGCACGCCCCTTTAGGCGCAGGGCCCAGCAGCCCACTCCCTCCCAAACGTCCCTGCCCCGACGCACCGAGCAGCAACGCGACAGCCACGTCTCTTCTCAACAGAGACGACAAACACGCGTCCTAAAGCTGCGACGCGAGAACCGCGTCTCTGAATCCTGCGTCCAAGTTGTACAGTGCAAGGATGCCTCCCGCCCTCGAAGTTGCGAGGCTAATCTCTTCGATCCTCTTCCCATGGATCTAAGGGATTACTTGACAAAGAAAAAGAAGTGCTAATCAAATCACTTCATCATGTTGCTGCCAACGGCTCATCTCCATGCTCTCTGATACCGTTGCGGTTCAGGCACGAACCAGCAGTCCTTAGTTAGACAGCTGACCCTGATTCCCCCATCAGCCAAAAGAAGACGCTCTTACAGGCGGAGGATCTTCTCTGACACTGAGTATCCAGAGCTCACTGCTAACATGGCGAGCAGGAGCAGGGGAAATAGCCTGGTCAGCTCCGACGAGTCTGACTTGAACCGGAAGGAGTGTACCGACACACTCCACCCGGACCGGGGCTATTCCCCCGATCAACTATAATGCCCTAGCCGGGGCATTGAGATTAATGACTCGCACCCTGCCATTGCAGAGTCGCAGGCTTCTAACTCTTCTATAGAGAAAGAGGCCTTCACATACATGACGAGCACTCCTGAGGAGACCGCTAGGCGTTTGGAGCAGCAAGCACCAGATCCAGAAGGAACAACTCGAGATGATTCGTGCTCAGCAAGAATCCATTGACTCTCTCAAGCAGATGCTCGCACAGTTGCTCGAAGACAGGAGGAAATCTCCCCCTAGAAAGTCTAAGGGCAAACGAAAAGAGGGAGGAAAGCTCATCTTCCGAACACTCTGAGAAGAAAGAGCAACCCACCTCTGGTTCGTCTAAATCCTCGTCACAGGAAAAGAACGATCAAGACCAGGGAAAGGTTCATTCTAAAAGAATGAATCAGTTGAGCAGCGCCTTGAAGCCCTTACCAATCGGAAAGGTCTCAAGAAGCAGGAGTGGTCCGCCCATATCCAGCCGAATGGGACCTGGTTCCATACCCGCCCAAGTTCAAGGCTCCAACCCTCCAAGCATTTGATGGGAAAGGTTCACCGAACCAAACATCTACTATTTCAAGTCCCAAATGGGAATGTGGTAGATAACGATGCCATCCTGGCGCTTTATTCATTGGCACCCTAAAAGGGCTGACCTTTGAATGGTTCATGAAGCTCCCAGAAGGTTCCATCAAGAACTGGGGTGATTTGGAGAAGCTTTTCTTAACACGCTTCTTTGAAGATGACTCAGAGGTCAACATGCCTACCCTTTTAGCCACAAGCAGCGAAAGGGAGAGTCCGTTAAGTCTTTCGTGGAAAGATTTCGAACGTGGCACTCCGATGTCCGAGCGGTATGACCCAGGTTACCCTGGTGGAAACATGCCGCCACAATCTCCAAACCTCACTCCTGCTCAAATAGGAGTTGCTGAAAGCCGCACCTGGAAGCAATTAGTCCAACAAGGTGAACAGGCTGAGGAGATTGTCGCCCGCATAAGAGCGGAAGAAACAAACCCAGGCCTGAAAGGTCAACGAGGCGTGCGCCAGACACATCCCTCCAAGCCAAAAGGAAGGATAACTTGGCAGCAGAGACCAAGTCCCCTGTCAACCTCAACCGGTCAAGGAAAGTGGCTCTTCAAGCCAACAAGGGCCAACAAGCAGTATTCCTTCAAGGATGAACATGTCGACTGCTCTTCAAATTACTCAACAAGAGCAATCGACTGAAGCTTCCTGAAGCTAGGCGCCCCGAGGAAGTCGGTAAAACCGACAATCCCAGCTACTGCATGTACCACAGGATGTTGGGACACCCTACCAAGAGCTGTTATGTCTTCAAGGACATCCTTCAGGCCCTGATTGACGCGGAGGTATTGAAACTCCGACCAGAGCAGAAGAAGGTGACGGCTAATATGATGTCAGTTCTCCAGTTGAGAGACAACCCCCAACACCCTTTGGAGTAGTCCCTATCCCAAGAGGAGAGCTGAGAATGGTCAACACAGACCCTCACCAACAGCAAGAGAAGGGCCTGGTACCGTTTTCACACCTCAGGGAGAGATCATGGGGTCCATCCCGACCTTGTGGATGGCCAGCAATGGACCACTGTGGACCAGCAGGAAGTCCAAAGGCAAAGCAAAAGCTTCATCCTGCAACGTGGTGTGTGCCTCTCCTCGAGAAGCGGAAACTGATATTCCCTCGCTAACCGACTCAGAAGAGGAGACAATAGTTCTGGCCGCAGAACCCAGTCGGCTGGTGGCAGAAACCCGTTCGGGGCAGCCATATTGAAAAAGTATGGCGAAACGGCGATAACTCCTCCAAGACCCGCTGTAGAGCCAGCCAATCCCTCTACGAAGCAACCCGGGGAGAAACAGAAAGACTTCAGTTTTCCGAGTTCTTTCAAAAGACATAGCGGAAGGATCCACAGCACCTTACCGCTTTGATGTCCTGGCTCAGTTAGCCAACATCCCAGCGCGGATTACTCTTTATGAGCTTCTCAGATTATCAAAGTCGACCAGAGAAGCTCTACAAGAAGCTCTGGCTAATACTGAGGTCTTCATGACCCAGCTACTGAAGGAAGAAGATGTAGAGGATTGCCTCCACGCCTCCCAAAATATTCCTGCAATCACCTTCACGGCAGATGATATGCAAGTTAAAGGGAAACATGATCGACCCCTTTACTTCGCAGGGTATATTGGATCATCTGAAGTGAACCGCATTCAGGTGGATCCAGGGTCCGCATTAAGCATCATGCCTCGCCGAGTCATGCAACATCTGGGCATTCCTACTCATCGTTTGAGCCCTCCCAGATGACCATTATGGGTTCAACGCTAATAGTACCCGTCCAATGGGGAAGGTCAAGCTCAAATGCCAGATCGGAGATCTGAAGTCGGAAGTGACATGCTAGTCATCGACGCTGACACTTCTTACAATCTACCTGCTGGGAAGACCCTGGATTCATCGCAATTCTATTGTTCCCTCTACCCTCCACCAGGTTATGAAATACATTGACGGGAGTGGAAAGGTGCAAACGTTGATTGCCGAAAGGCATCCGTTCAAGGAAGTCGAGAATTATTTCACAGATTCCCTCCTGTACCAAGACTCTGTGGAAGCAAATGAAATCCCGCAACCAGAGGAACCAGACTCTGGCAATGAAGCCGACAACGAGCTGGAGGAAGATGAGTGTGGTGGGAGCTAGATCCACCTGTAACGGGCATTAATAAGCCCGATGTTGATAATACCTCCGCCGATGATGTAGACAGATGGTATATTAATGAAGATTTAGATCTGGCGTATTTTCTGTGTTTGCTTCTGATTCAATGCCGTCAGACACTAGTACCGATGTAGATGACAATCTCCGGTCAGCAATGGATGCTTTGACATCATTGCATGTACCAGTGAAATCGTCCTTCGAAAACATGTCGAAATGTCGGCGATGCGCAACAATCAATATTCATGGTTCCAGCAAGAAGGAAGGGTCAAAAGACCAATTCTTTCGGACGAATTGAATCCGAACCAATGACTCATGAAGAATCAGAAAGCGAGCAGGAATCCCTCAGTTCGGTCATTATGAGACAAAGGCACTCAGAATGATGAAAAACATGGGGAGACCTAACCGGCAGACTTGGGTTGAACTTCGGCAAAGGAAGGAGAATGCTACTTCGATCCTTTGTGCCGAAAGGGAAAGCACCTGATTATTATCATCAGACTCGCAGGGGTTGGCTATGTATCAACTCGGGCTCCATCAGCCTCTGATTCTGGAGGGTCATCAGGCCATAAAAACTCTTCAGGCACGTCATCGTGGGAGTCAGATGTCAGCGTCGGCAACATCTTCGGAAGAACTTCAGTGAATATGGTTTCAACAAGCCATCTGGAAAATGAAGATGAAGAAATGATCCAGTCCGATACGATCCTTGGATCAAACATTTAAATACTCTCTGGGATACCCACTTTGAACAGCGAGAGCCACCCACAGAAGACAAGATTGTTCAGATCAATCTGGGGGATGAGGCTAATCCTAAGCCCATCTTCATAAGCGACAGCCTGTCACCGTCAGAGAAAAAGGATCTAATATCTCTTGTTCAAGAGTATAAAGATGTCTTCGCTTGGAATTACGAAGACATGCCTGGACTTGATCCTCAAGTGGCTATGCACCGCCTCAACATCAAATCGGACATAAAGCCTGTCAAAACAACAACAGCGACGGTTCCGTCCAGAAATAATGGAGGCAATTCAATCAGAGGTCAGAAAGCTCATAGATTCTGGCTTCATCAGGGAAGAGCAACATCCCGATTGGGTAGCCAACATCGTCCCCGTTGCTAAGAAAAACGGAAAGATCCGGATCTGCTACGACTTCTGTGATCTAAACGAGGCTTGTCCCAAAGACGAATTCCCATTGCCAATCACAGACGTCATGATTGACAATACTTGTGGATTCGAACGAATGTCCTTCATGGACGGGTTCTCAGGATAAATCAAATCAAAATGTATCCTGACGACGAAAAAGCACACTCCTTCAGGACACCATTGGGGGTCTACTGCTATACCGTCATGCCCTTCGGACTGAAGAAGCGGGGGCAACATATCAAAGGGCCATGAACACCATTTTCCAGCGGCATATGCGCAAAACGGTGGATTGTTATGTTGATGATATTGCGGTGAAAAGTCGCGCTAAGGGTGATCACATAGCTGACCTGAAGGTGGTCTTTGACATCATGCGAGCTCATCAATTAAAGATGAATCCCACCAAGTCCTTCCTGGGGGTGGCCAGTGGTAAATTCTTAGGATTCATTGTAACCTCCACCGGAATCCATTTGGACCCGGAAAAGGTTCGCTATCTAGGAGATGCAACCTCCGAGAAATCTCAAGGAACTCAGGGGATTGCAAGGACGATTGGTGTAAATCCGCAGGTTCATCTCAAACCTCTCAGAAGATGCCAACCCTTCGCTAAGTTAATGAAGAAGGGTTGTTCTCGTTCATTTGGGATGACGCTTGCCAACAAGCATTTGAGGAAATCAAGCATATACCTCACCCAACCACCCGTCCTTGCAGCTCCGATATCCGGAAAACCTTTCCTGGTATACGTCCGAGCAATGGATCATTCTTTGGGAGCTCTACTAGCTCAGAATGATGATCAAGGACGAGAAAAAGCGATCTACTATCTGAGTAGAACAATGATCGGAGCCGAACATCGGTATAATCCGATCTAGAAGGAATGTTGGCATTAGTGTTCTCCATTCAGAAAATGCGACACTATCTGGTAGGCACAACTATAAACGTCATATCAAAAGTCAACCCCCTGAGGTTACTATGACTAAGCCTTCATCATTGAACGGCCGGCTAGCAAATGGGCCATATTGCTATCCCAATATGAGATGCACTTTTTTACCACAAAAGGCTTAAGGGACAAGCGGTGGTAGATTTCCTAGCCTGAGCACCAAATCGAGGGCAACCAAACTCTACGAGGATCTCCCAGATGAAGTTGCCGAAGTCTGTTTGACTCAGACATCGTTTTGAAAGTCAAGTGTGGCAACTCTTTCTTTGACGGTGCATCCAGAACAAGCCCAAAAGGACACCTAGTAGCAGGGGTAGGAGTAGTACTCGTCTCCCCCACAGAATTATGTGATTCCCCGAGCCATTTCGCTTACCGAATCTTGCTCCAACAATGTGGCGGAGTACAATGCTCTTTTGATTGGGATGCAAACTCGCGATGAGATTGGCGTTAAAAATCTCGAGGCATATGGTGACTCCAAACTCATCGTCAGCCAAGTCGCGGGGAGTACGAAGTCAGACATGAGGACCTAGTACCCTACTACAACGCAACTATCACATGGCCGAGAGGTTCACAAACTTCTACATCGATCATGTACCGCGCAGGCAAAATGCGCATGCAGATGCACTCGCATCCCTCGCGGCCTCCTTAGCTCTTCCAGCTGGAGCAATGGAGAAGATATTCGTACAGTCACGACCTGTATTGCCCGAGAATTGCTCTCAAGGACTATCAGGAGCCAAAGGGAGATTCTCAAAACAAAGAAGTGCTGGAATTGTCGACCGGTCCAGAGCCTAGAGACTGGCGATTCTCCTACATTGATTATGTCCTGTATGGCATCCTGTCTGAAGACACCAAAGAAGCGGCTGCCATTCGAAGAAAGCCCCCAAATATACTATAATGCGATTACGCGAACACTGTATCGTCGATCGCATGACAGGATCTTGCTTCGCTGCCTTTCACAAAAGGAGGCAATAGGAGGTATTGAAAGAAGCCCATGACTGCATGTGTGGATCCCATCAAACCTGGCCCAAAACTTGCATACCGGCTCCAAAGATTGGATATTATTGGCCCAAGATGATCGCTGACGCCATCACCTATGCCAAAAAGATGTCACGCCTGCCAAACATGGCGATTTCATCCATCAAGCACCAGGCTACCTTCACTCCACGGCTTCTACTTGGCCATTTGAAATGTGGGGGATGGATGTGGTTGGCCATATCAGCCCTCCATCATCAAAAGGACATCGGTTTATTTGGCAATAACCGATTACTTCTCCAAATGGCTGAGGCCGTTCTTTTGAAGGAGGTGAAGTCATCTGACGTGATCAAGTTCGTGAAACATCACGTCATTTACCGTTTTCGGTGTACTCGGCGAATTGTCCATGACAACGGACCCCAGTCATCAGCCAGGCTTTCCAGAGATTCTGCGCTAAGTTCAGAATCCAGAGTGTATCCTCAACGGCGTACTAACCCCGCCGCTAATGGTCTCGCAGAAGCTTTTAACAAGACCATTGGCAAGCTCCTTAAGAAATTTGTCTCAAAAAGTCAACGTGACTGGGACGACAAGCTAGGTGAATGCTTATTGGCCTATCGCACAACTTTCCGAACCCCGACTAAAGCTACACCATTTTCATTGGTATGGAACGGGTGCGAAGGTCGTGCTTTCACTGGAAATCCAAATTCCATCTCTACGCGTCGCCTTGACGGCGGAGATGACAACAGAGGAGAAGCATCGACAACGGCTCCAGGAATGGAGGCCTTGAATGACAAACGTCTGCAGGCCCAACAACAAATCGAGCTTTACCAAGCCCAGATTACCAGAGCCTTCAACAAGAAAGTCAAAGTGCGAACTTTCAAGAAAGGCAACCTTGTCTTAGCCGTCAGAAGACCCATGGTGATGACGCACAAGACAAAAGGAAAATTCCAACCCAAATGGAAGGACCATTCGTAGTAGAGTCAGTCTACTCAAATGGATCGTATCGCCTCATAACTTCAAATGGCGATACACTCATAATGCCGATCAATGGCAGATTCTTGAAGAAGTACTATCCTTAATAGTACACCTCCTCCGATCAAGTTCAAAATTACACCTCTGATCAAAACAAGAAGAGTTTCTTCATTAAAACATCGACGCCTCCGACAGCTAAAGATAGAGGAAAATGTGGCTTTTAAGCCCAACATAAGTCTTCGACAACTCATCATGCTAAGGGGAATAGCATGGCTAGCCCAACTTAAACGGTAGTTGGTAAAGGCATATCAAACCCGTTGACAGTTGAGGTTTGCTAAAAATCCTAAGGGACATGTTCCCATTTGATCCGACGCCTCCAACGGCTAAGGATAGAGGAAAATGTTGGCTTCTAAGCCCAACATAAGCCTTCGACAACTTATTATGCTGAGGGGAATAGCATGGCTAGCCCAACTCAAATGGTAGTTTGTAAAGGCACTCAATCCGTTGATAGCTGAGGGTTTGCTAAAAATCCTAAGTGGACTTGACTCCACTCTCCCCTCAAAATCCCTTACCAATTCTCATCCACAGAATGGTAGGTCTATGAAATACAGTCGTTGCCAAGTTAACACTATACCTCTGGCACTTCAAACTTCACTTGCCAATTCTCATTAATAGAATGGCAAGTCTTCAAATTGCTCATATCGCGAATCCAAATTTGTCAAGTTAACACTAACCTCTGACATATATTTTAAACCCCACTTGTCAATCTCATCAATAGAATGACAGGTCCTCAATTGCTCATATCGCAAATCAATTTCTGTCAAGTTAATACCACACCTCTGACAAATTACTGTTAAGTTAACACTATACTTCTAAACAGTACATCGAGTTTCTGTCAAGTTAACATCACACCTCTGACAGCCACCTTCCTTCAGACTTCCATATCGAAGCTGAATGAACGATGCTAAGTTTAACACTACACCTCTAGCATCCAGTCATCGCCAAGTTCAACAATACACTTATGGCCATGACTTTTCCTCAGACTTCCTCGTTGAAGTCGAGATGACTAATGCCAAGTTCAAAATTACACCTCTAGCATTACCCTCATTGTCAAGTTAAACATTACACCTATGACAGTGACACTTTCAGTTTTCCGGGCGAAAACTGAAATGCTTCTGAGTCAAGTTAATATCACACCTCTGACTTACATTCTTGTCAAGTTAAACATCATACTTCTGATAAGACTTTATCAAACCGTTAAGTTAATATCATACTCTAATGGTAAAGATTTTCCTAGATTCCCCGCGAGTCTAGTCTCACTTGTTATTCTCCTCAACAGAACAACAAGTCTACCCAAAAAACATTATTAGGTTAACATTACACCGTTAACAGTGTTTTCATCGACTCTCCAGTTAAGCTTACCTTCCCTGGGGGTACCATTTAACCTGTTACTTTCTTTTATAAAGTAGCAGGTCCACCAAAAATCATGTTATCCTTGTCAAGTAAATCACACCTCTGACAGCATTGTGGGGTTCCTGAAATAGGATCTATCTTTCTCCACAAAATTTGACTTGTTAAAATTTTCATCATAGTTTTGACAAGCCAAAAATCCTTTGCTTCTATGTGTCTGACAAAAAGAAACGAGAGAGTCCAAGACAATAGAAGAGACAAAAAGAAAGTGTCACTTTATTTATATCCAGGCATATGAAAGTGATACAAAACGCTCTCTTATACAATGAGATTGAGTGTTACAGTTAAGGAGTACACAAAGAAGTCCCTCTCTCTCTCAGAGGTTGCACTCACTCCTCAAAGCTGCATACAATTCCAAGTACAGGATGTTTGGAAGGGCGCCAAAGTAGGATCGAACATTGTGGCAACGATCAGAAGCTGGTTGCAACACGATGCATGATGTAAACATTGAAGAAGTCTGGGTTGATCGAGAACAATGATTTTCTTGAGGTGAAGGGCAGCAGAATCTTCTGATCCTACCTGACCATCTGAAGTGGCGGATAGACCCCCTCGTTGATGGAACATCTCTTCCACCAGAAAGTCCATCAGTAAGCATAGAGCTTTCCTCGATGTCACTTCTGGGGTAAAGAGGAGGTTTTGAGACCTCACAGGGGATGCTACCCACCACTATATCCACCGCTACCCCGCCGCCATCCTCACTCTGACCATGCCATGCCAAGAAGCATGACTGGTGTATTGAATCCAAAGAGATCTTGGCGAGGGTCCGGTCCCAATCTCCTGAAGGCAGGAGTCATGACTTCTTCTCCTGTGGTCGACCATCGACCAAGTTCGCTGGCCGATATATTCTCCCAAGGGCCCAGCGAACATGAAAAAGGATGATCAAGCCTACCGCAAGGAGCAACAAAATTAGAAGATCTGAAGCTTAGTATACTTCAACAGAAACTAAGTGATAGACACAGTCTTGCTGAAATCGTCAGACGCGGAAATGACCCGCACAGTGAACCGCGTCTCACTGCAGAAATAGATGCAGTCAAAATTGTGATATACACAGAATTCAGACGCAGTCTCATTTTGCATCCGCGCTTAAAGGACGAGACGTGAAGAGAATCAGACGCGAAAATTGCCATCTCCCTGTTGAATGAATAGGAGTTGCAAAATTCAAGCTGTGAAACCTTCAGCCCGAAGTTAAAATCTTCCAAGTCAGCGGCCTCAAGGCGCAAGCTCTGTGTGCAAAGCCTGCGACAGGTGCATAAGTCTACTATACTCGGTCCAGAGGACTTTAAGTCAATGGCGCAACTTCCAAAAGAAGAAGGCACCAACTGACTTCAGGAGAAAATCCAGATGATGACTCTCTTTAAGAGATATCAAAATTCAAACCTGGCTGGTTTTAAAAATGTCATGGCAAACCAAGAAGGCGTACCCGCAGAGGCCTCTTTTAAGAGTTGAACTCTCTGCATCGAAGCGCGGACATAAAAGGTGCTCAAGGAGACGCTTTCTGTTATTAAAATCACTGACAGTGGTAATCTCTGAAGAGACCAAACAGAAGCATGAAAGCTCTGGATCATCTTCGTCCATGGAGGGAAGCCCCTGGTAAAAGTCCTTGAAGGGAGAAGATGGAGTCTCTCAGAGCATCGCTTTTAAAGAGAAATAGTCCAAGTATGGGACTGCTAAAGGAAGGGGGTAAGTGATTAGAGACGGGAAAGGTGTCGTATTATGGAGTATAATTTGCACACAAAATATATTCAATGAAAAGAGATAAGGTTTAGAAACAACCTCAAGTGCTTAGATCACTCCACAAATGTATGAAAGATGATTAATATACCCTTTCTTATCTCCGTTATAGCATAGGGCTATACCGAGTCGATTCTCAGGGAGAGCTAGCGATGGAAGCGTTACGGTTGGTTGTGAAGATATAAAACGAAGATTCTTCTTTGCTTTAAAAGAATAAAAGAATCATGGAAAAAAGAATGAAAGAATTGGTGGATATGTTCGTGATGGAAATAATCGGAAAAGAAATCAAGAAGAGATTTGCTTTGGAACTAAAACTAAAAGAATGAAAACTTTAGAATGAAAAAGCCATGACTAGCTAACCTTACTACCTTGCCAAAACTTACTAAACTCCGTGATAGTGAATGCGTGCCTCATGTTGATTCATCGGCATAGATTCGTCTTGCGTGTTGATCTAATTACTTTCTCACTTGAATGACGGGGGGTTTAACCCATCGGAGAAGAGAAGACCATCCAACTTGCAAGATTAAAGATAGCAATCACCCATGAGTTAGTAGTTAGCAAGGTTAGTGGTTAACTAGTACATGTAGAAAAGTTAGCTACAAGCCATAAGGAAAGTAAAACAAAGCATGAACTAAATTGCAAGAAAGTAAAGCAAGAAATAAAGAAAGCAAGTAAACTAGAAAATGCAAGAGTAGAGAGAAGAGAATGGATGAATCTTTGCTTCACAAGTTGTCACTCCTTGATGTACACAAGCTTTCTCTCTCTTACAAACTCTCTCTTTACAAAATTTCTAGGAAGAAGAAGAGGGTCTAAAGAACTAAAACCTAGAGAAAAACCCTACAAAAATTACAGGCATCTACTAATTTCTCCTCTCTTCTCCATTCTCTCTTTGCTCGCAGGTCCAGGTGAAGTATTTATAGGGCTCAGAGAGAAGCTTCGAGATCCAGGTTGTTGGCGCAAAATCCGGGATCCAACAACCTTATCTTTGCCGCAATTTGGCGGGAAAATCCCAGAAATTGCGGCTCAACTGAATCTGTTGGGCAACAGATTTCTGGTACAGGTTGGTTACGAGGTTGTTATCCACGTGGCCTTCTAGAATCTTGAGTTGTTACGTAGAATTCTCTGGATCCTGAATTCAAATTTGGGCTTTATCTTGGGCTTGGAATTAATCTCTTTAATTATTGCTAATTAAAGTGATTATTGGGCTTTCTCTCATTTCAGTTGTGGACCTGTAAAAATATAGAGAAGATGAGTAAAAATCATATATTTATTTGCAATATGCATGGGGATTATGTGGTAAAATATGCAATATTGTGTATCAATCACACCCCCACACTTATTCTTTTGCTCGTCCCGAGCAAAACAAAGAAAAAAAAGAAAAACTATACTACAAATTTTATTACACCACTTTCGCAGGTGACGCGATTGCACTGAGCATGTGCAACATGCCGTTAAACCTCTAGGTTACCTAGAGGAGGAGTGTTGTCTCCTGAGGGTTTCAGCGGATTACACCCACAAAATCCATAAAGAAAGAAGACAAATGTTAGTATTTTGAAAATGCATTTTGAAAGAGAGACATGTTTTCGAACTATTTTTGCAAAAATATAAGTGATCTTAGGTCATAAGTCCACCTATAATCATTCTTTCTTAAACTTAGTCTCCATGCAAGATCTTGTCTTCAATTAAGGTAAGAATTCAAAATTGGATTGAATAGTTTTATCTTTCATAAAACCTAGATAATATGCACACCGTGCTCAGTGAAAATTTCTGGGATTTCAACTCTAACCATCAAGCCATTTATTTATATATATTTATATATTTTATTTATTTATTTATTCTGCTTTTTTCTTCCCTTAGTTTAGGCTTTCTAGTTTACCCTTGTAGCGAGCCTTTAACCGATGACTCCCAAACCAGACGGTCTTAGGGCACCAGATGAGAAAACATCCCTCGGGTTTAAGGTCTCGAGTAAAAAAGGCCACGAAACTAAAGGGGATTATTCTTTTTGATCACTGTTAGGCGTGAATAATTATGCTTCTTGAGGCATAATTCTCCAGCTTAATAAATGATGTTTTTCACCGTTAGGCGTGAATAACCATGCTTCTTGAGGCATAATTATCCAGTTTAATAAGTGATGTTTTATTTCTTTTTTTTATTTATTTTATGGCATTTTAGGTCTTTGTTTCCATCCCTGAAATTGTGTAAGTGTGAAGTGCATACTATCTAAGGCAAAAAATTCAAGATAAAAATATCTCCCCAATTTTACTTACTTAGCCTATAATTTCAAACAAGATCTATTATTTCAACTAGATTTAAGATGTCATAATTAAGGCTTTCTTAATTTCTAAGATACATCTTAATTTTCTTAAAAATAGATCAAAACTTTGTCTCTTATTTCAAAAAGTTTTTTTTTTATTTTTTTATTTTTTTTCTAAAAAGAAGTGTAAAAGAATGAAAATCTAAAAACTCTATGTTAGTAAAACCTCCCCCCACACTTATTTCATGCATTGTCCTCAATGCATCATGATATATGTATGCATGAAACAAAATGGAAAGGGAAGGAAAAAATTACCTTAAGGTGGTGGTTCCGGTGGTGGTCTGATTGGTCCACGAAACATGGCCCAATCAACTTTGCTTTGGGTTTTGAGGAACCCACCAGAAATATAATGAATATGACCCATTAAAAAGATGAATCCATGAAAGATTTTTATTAAGTACATGACCCCATCTAATTTCCATTTTCCATAATAAATTTCGGAATCAAATTTGTCAACCACCTTGTCCCAGAATGGAGTATGAAATGATAGAACGGTTGACTTGGACTCAGGGAGGACAGGAACTAATACCGACAGGAAGGTGACTTAAGTCGGGTAAAGGTTCAGGAGTCGAAATGAGTTCAGGAATTGGGTCCAAGTCAAGAAATTGAAACTCCAGTCCACATGTATTGTCCAACAATGGAATGTGACCTAATATTGGTAATATCTCTTTACTTCCAATATTAAGGAATTCTAACTCATCTCCATACAATTCTTCAAAACTAAGGTCAACTTCGTCCGTCAGAATTGTATAATCAGTTTCAGAAGTAAAGAGATTGAGAAAATCAAGGTCACATTTCTCATGTAGTTCAATACCAAGAATGGAGAATTTGCCAATTTGTCAATAGTATCTTTAGAAGTGTATAATTGGTCAAGTTCAATGTGATCCTCAAAGATGGGTGATTCAACTTCATTATGAATTGGGACAGGATCCAATGTCGACTCCGAGAAAGATTAAAGTCAGGTAAAGTTACCGGAGTCATTATTGAATCAGGAAAAGAAGTGAATCACTAAGTTAGGGTTCAAGATCACATTCCTCTTGTAGTTCAATTCCACAAAAAAGTGAACTTGCCAATTTATCAAATGGACTTTCAAAAGTATGAAATTGGTCAAGTTCAATATGATCATCATAAAATATTGGTGATTCAATTTCAAAATGGACTGGCACTGGATCCAATACTGACTCGGGAATTGAAGTGAAATCATGTGAAGACACTGGAGTCATAATTGAATCAGGAAGTAGAATTGAATCATCAAGTGGAAGTTCAGGATCATATTCACACTCAAGTTCAATTTCAGGAAAAGAAAACTTGCCAAAATGTCAATGGGATGGACAAGTTCAGATGAGTGTGCTGAAATTGAATCTGGATTTCCAAAATTACAGGACTCATCTTCTTTAACAGAGTGGCTAGTGACACTAGATCTGGCTAAACGGTGAGAACGTAAAGATTCAACCATCATATCTATGTCACGATTTCTAGCATTTTGAGCATGAGTCATGTCTTCAAGCATCTTTCCATAATTGATGACTTCATTGTTTTGATGGAAAGATGAAGTATTATCTTGGAAGTGATAATGAAATTGTGAGTCCATCAGATTTTGGGATTTGTGTTTGGACTCACGCATACTCATTTCCAAAATTGATGGTGTTTCATTCTGGACTGGTGGAACTGAGTATGTATCTTGAAAAATATTGTGGACTGGGTGGATATGGTGGACAAGGAATTTGAGAATTTGACTCGGGGTACGTGAATCCCCAATTACTCGGTGAAGAGTTGAAATTATTATGGAAATTATAATTATTAGATGGGGGGTATGGGTCATATTGATTCGGATAAGGCCAACCCGGTGTATGTGGTTGATGCATATTGTAAAACGCCGGGTTGGAATTATCCGAATAGAATGGAGTTGGTGTGAAATATGGATTATTATTAGGATGGAAAGAATTGTGATTGTAAGCCATATCACACAATACAAACAAAAAGAAACAAACAAATAAACAATCAAGAAAGAAAAATTCTAACCTAAGTTAGGGTAGACCTATGACCTAGACGACTCCTAACTGATTAGACTATCCACGGAAGGTTTAGTGTAGACTTTGACCACAAGCTAATCAGCCAGGAAAGGTCAAGGTTGTTGGGAGGTTTTCCGTCAGAGACGTTCCTTAATTAAGTAACCAGCAACCTTCGGGCTTTCGGCCCTCAATCCCTTTCCTAGACACTGATTTTGCAAGAATTAAATTCCAACACTTTTCTCCCTTAGGATAATCTCCTAAATGAGTCCGAGATGTCCCTAGGGCCAACGTCTACTTTTTTATTAAATTAGGCTTGGGTTAGTGAGTGCTTGGGATTGTGGTTTTCGGCTAAGGAAAGGGTAATGAACTCCCCACCTTATCTTATTTATCGGTTATGCCCTTAAAATTGAATTGTGCAAGTGTACAAGATAGATAACAAGGATTCACTCAAAGCATGAAAATCAAGCAAGAGATGTTCCTAGTCTACCTGCAATGCTTACGTACCTTGCCTCCAGCACTCTTCAACAGTAAAAGTAAATGAATTGAAAAGACACGTGCCTAGAAATGCAAATGTCTAATCAACTTTTAACGATTACAACCAATTTTTTACTGTTGACTTTATTAAGCAGGTATAGGGTGAATAATACAGGAAATTAAGTAATGCAGCAGAAGTATTTTACAGAATCAGAGACCCTGCAGAAAAATGATCAGTAGTGCACTCCTTATTGCCGCAAATTTGCGGCAAAAGCCAGGATTTTGCGGCAATTTGGAGGGATCCTGGTCTCTGCTTTCAAGAGCAGAGGCCCAGGTCCACTTATATGTCACTGCAATGCAAAGTTCCTGTTTTCTTCAACCTGTAACCTGCAACAGAGAAGAAGATTCGTTTAGTTCTTCACTTTAACCTAAAACGTTGCTCTCCCCGGCAACGGCGCCAAAAATTTGATTAGAGACGGGAAAGGTGTCGTATTATGGAGTATAATTTGCACACAAAATATATTCAATGAAAAGAGATAAGGTTAGAAACACCTCAAGTGCTTAGATCACTCCACAAATGTATGAAAGATGATTAATATACCCTTTCTTATCTCCGTTATAGCATAGGGCTATACCGAGTCGATTCTCAGGAGAGCTAGCGATGGAAGCGTTACGGTTGGTTGTGAAGATATAAAATGAAGATTCTTCTTTGCTTTAAAAGAATAAAAGAATCATGGAAAAAAGAATGAAAGAATTGGTGGATATGTTCATGATGGAAATAATCGGAAAAGAAATCAAGAAGAGATTTGCTTTGGAACTAAAACTAAAAGAATGAAAACTTTAGAATGAAAAAGCCATGACTAGCTAACCTTACTACCTTGCCAAAACTTACTAAACTCCGTGATAGTGAATGCGTGCCTCATGTTGATTCATCAGCATAGATTCGTCTTGCGTGTTGATCTAATTACTTTCTCACTTGAATGACGGGGGGTTAACCCATCGGAGAAGAGAAGACCATCCAACTTGCAAGATTAAAGATAGCAATCACCCATGAGTTAGTAGTTAGCAAGGTTAGTGGTTAACTAGTACATGTAGAAAAGTTAGCTACAAGCCATAAGGAAAGTAAAACAAAGCATGAACTAAATTGCAAGAAAGTAAAGTAAGAAATAAAGAAAGCAAGTAAACTAGAAAATGCAAGAGTAAAGAGAAGAGAATGGATGAATCCTTGCTTCACAAGTTGTCACTCCTTGATGTACACAAGCTTTCTCTCTCTTACAAACTCTCTCTTTACAAAATTCTAGGGAAGAAGAAGAGGGTCTAAAGAACTAAAACCTAGAGAAAAACCCTACAAAAATTACAAGCATCTACTAATTTCTCCTCTCTTCTCCATTCTCTCTTTGCTCGCAGGTCCAGGTGAAGTATTTATAGGGCTCAGAGAGAAGCTTCGAGATCCAGGTTGTTGGCGCAAAATCCGGGATCCAACAACCTTATCTTTGCCGCAATTTGGCGGGAAAATCCAGAAATTGCGGCTCAACTGAATCTGTTGGGCAACAGATTTCTGGTACAGGTTGGTTACGAGGTTGTTATCCACGTGGCCTTCTAGAATCTTGAGTTGTTACGTAGAATTCTCTAGATCCTGGATTCAAATTTGGGCTTTATCTTGGGCTTGGAATTAATCTCTTTAATTATTGCTAATTAAAGTGATTATTGGGCTTTCTCTCATTTCAGTTGTGGACCTGTAAAAATATAGAGAAGATGAGTAAAAATCATATATTTATTTGCAATATGCATGGGGATTATGTGGTAAAATATGCAATATTGTGTATCAATCAGTAAGCCCTATTTATAGGCAAGCTACAACACCTATAATCAATGGCTCATTAATCAGGGCCGTCGGCTTCAATCCCCGCATGCATGTCAAAGCCCAATGGAAGGTTGACGCGTGGAGCGTCGCTTCGGGAAGCGTCGAAGACGCAGATCTCCAACCGCCAGCGCCGGTTTGACATTAAAAGGCATTAACGCCTAAGCCCTATGAAGAACCGACGCGTGGACAACCGCTTCGAGAAACAACGGATGATGCGGGTTCCCAATCGTCAACAAAGACTCGACGTTTGAAAATCTCACAGGATCTTTATGACAGGCTACACATAACGCCTGGGAAGTCGCACCAAACGCAGATGTGAGAGCCGCGTCCAGAGGCTCGTGCCTCTTTTTTAAAAAGTGGCGTCCTCCTTCATTCCAAGTTAGAAGACCCTTCGCGTCTCTTGGATGACTCAAAGTTGCTCCGCGTCTCTCGGACGACTCAAGGTTGCGTCCATCAACAAAAGGGACCCGTTCTGGGGTCTCAGTGGGAAAGTGCATAAAGCTGCGTCCCGAAGCTTATATCTTCAGCAGAGAAGGCCTATCACCTTCACAGGTACCTTGGAGCTACGCCGACATGGCGAGATGATGATGGATTTACACCGGGTCAAAGACCCAGCGTCGCGTCCTCTTATATGTCTGCGCCAGTTTTAAGGAGCGTAAGACCACATTTTGATGCATTCTAATTCCTGCGCCTGGATAAAGTTAAGGACTGCGGCCAGTGAGTCACACTCAAAGCTGCGTCTTTCGCGTCAACTTGAACCGCGTCTTTACTGGCAGGTCAAAGTCGTGTTCCTTAGAACCGCGTCTTTCTTTGGAATGACGTTACGTTTCATCAAACGAACTTAGTTCTACCTAAGTCTGTTATTCACAGTCAGTAAGGGAGCACAACCAAAATCTGTGATTGAGAGGTTGGATTCATCTACAGCGGGGCAATGAAGATGGAACAAAAATTTCAACAACTTTTATTATTCAAATATGATAAAAGTAGATACAAACGCTCTTGTTAAATAGAGTGTCCTTTTCTTTAGAAGAAGAAAAGAAAAAGAAGGCTAAAAGTCCTGGTTCGCCAAAGAACGGATTTGTTCTCTAAGGCGATGTATCTCATGTTGGCGCGCCTTCTCAGCCTCCATGAGAGTTTGGGCCCGCAGATCCTCCTCGGATAAAAATATGTTCGCTTGTACTCGGAGGGATTCCAGCTCGGAGGAATAAACAGAGAGATTTGCTTCAACTTGCACCTTGGCAGCCTCTAACTCCGCTAGCCTCTTTTCAGAAGTAGCAAGCTTCTGTTCATTAAGAACAATCAAAGCCTCAGCTCTGGCTATAGCAGCCCAAGAGTCAAGGATAGCCTGCTTCGCAGCCTGCATGATCATCTCCGATTCCTTTGACTCGACCGCTAGCTTTCGATGATCAGCCTGGAAACCTTCGAGAAGACGGGTCCTTTCGGTTATCTTCTCTTCCACCTCTCTTCGCTCTTGCTCTTGAGCAGCAAGAAGCCTATTCAGAGTTTCCTGGGCCTCGTGAAATGAGCCAGCATTCTCGAGGGATCGAAGCTCTCTCAAGTTATGTCCCAACTGCTCCACTAGCAGCAGACATGCCTTGGCTGGTGAAGGGCCTCCGGCTAAACTGATGTTCTCGACCAGGTTTCCGAGAAACATCCGGGCGAATTCAAAGGAGCTATCCCCAGACAGGATGAAATCAATGCATGATTGCATAGAGGCAAAGAACTGCTGCACCATCTGGCGTGTCAGAATCCCCATGGTATCACCACCTAAAGTGCTCCTGATCCCCTTTCTATCACGGGATAAGGGATGTAAGCTGATTCTTCCGGAACAGGAGTCGGGCTGACCACGGGTGCGGCTGGAGCAAGAGTAGCCGCCGGCGCTTCTGGGGGTACTACATCCGTAGAAACCTCCACAACCGATGAAATGACAGTAAGCTCGACCTCTTCAGGGTCCTTGGACGAGGTTTGAGCTGTACGACCTCCCGGGTAGGCACTGACCGCCAAGTCTCCTACCTGAGCTTCCTCAGTGCCCTCTGCAAATTATAAGAATATCAGCTACGACAGTAAGAGGAAAACATTCAAAGTATCAATATTTCCTTACCTAACTGAGGGTCCAAAGATGGCGAGTTCTTAGGCGAACCCTGCAGGGTGGAGGTCTCCCTGACTTCGATGATTGCCCACTCTTGAGGCATCCCAGTAATAGGAGTCTCAACTCTCTCCTGCTGGGCCAGCTCCTGTATCATCTCCTCGATCTGGGAGGAAGCAGCGGCCTCGCTAACCACGACCAGCCCTGCGATATGAAGCCAAATGAAAAAGAAAACGTCAAAATCCTTTTCTAGTTAAAAGGATGAGTTAGGCGAAAAGAGCACCTTCAGCAGCTTTAGCAGGAATAACTGCCGCTGGTGGTGACCCCGTCACCGGCTCACACCCATATATTTCCTCCTTCGAGATGTGTGAGAATTTACTCGGATCAGGAGAAGCGGGTTCATCGCCAAAATCGACCTCATCGCCTGAATCATACCCTTCTTCTTCGGATGAAGAAGACGATAGTGCAACGCGAGAAGCCTCGGCAACCGGGACCTTGCTACCAAATACCCCAGTGGTAGGGCTGGGGTCAACTACCCGAGGACTGGGGATTAATACACTAGGGGATCCAGGCTGTTGTGCCTCATCCCTCCTCTCGTGAGCTGAGGAAAACCCGGGCTGAGTTGAGACCCCTGGAATCTCAACATCACCTCCGCTCATTATGTCGACTTCAAGCTGCTCAGCCTCGTCAGCGGCGGTGGGTTTGTCAGCGAACTCCCCTTCTTCTAAAATCCTGGGGCCCCTGCTGCGCAACCCACGGGTACGGACTAAGGGTGCGTCATCCTCATCTCCCTCTTCTTCCCTCTGTTCCTCAACACCAGAAGGGATGTCTTCAGACGGAGAAACTGCGGCCGCCAAGTCTCTCCGGACCTTCTTTGGGGCAGGCTCAACAGTGGAAGTAGAGCCTTGAGGACGCTTACGCGCCGCCTGTCGACCCTTTGCTGCTCGCGGCTCCTCCCTTGATACCCTTCTGGTCTCCTTCAGAGCCTTCCGATACTCCTCAATGCCTCGTGAGCTTTTGTTGGACCCCAACTTGGCTTCGTAAAATGCATTGATACTCTTGATGCATGAGTACTCCGGAGCAAAGTCAGGCATTTGGTTGGCTTGGAAGTACCAGGTACAGAAGCTAAGGCTTGTACAGCCTTTCGGCTCTTTGGGAGGCAGACGAAAAAGTGCTTCCGTCCCTCCGGCCACACTATAATACCAAGCCCGAGCACCTTCAAACAAGTTCCCACTGAAGGCGAGTCGAGCATTAGGGTTACCGACATACAATTGATCATAGCCAAACTGTCAGCGAAGCGATTCGGCATGTACGGCTCGATCGTGCACGAATTTCCTTGTCGGAAAAGCACATACCCAGGCCGAATATTGACCAACCACCAGAAAACTCCCGATGACAGCCTCGTGAAGTTATCTAGGCCCACGAAGTCAGCAAGTTTATCCCCGAAAGATGCACCAGCAATCTCGGGGAAGCAGCGATTGAGCTGGTAGTTCGAAGCAGTTAGAATGCACCTCCGAATGAAAAACATATAAGTATTACACCAGCTTGAACCCTCCAACCGCTGTACGAAAGGGGTAAACCCCTCACTCCAAGACACCGGCATCATCAGGGAGGGACAGTGCATAACGTACTAAGCCATTAGGTACGTGTAGGGAAGCTCAACCTGAGGGTTGGGACGCTTTACCGTCGGCCTCCCCTCTGAGTCAACCATCGGCTCACCCTGGGAGTCAACAACCTTCTCTACTTTGCATAGATTCTGAGTTAAGGCCCGCAACCCGCTTTGAATACCGGCCGCCATGGCCGGGAGGAGGGCTATGGGCCTACCATAAGCCAGGAGCACTGCTGGGTACACTACGTCGGCAACAATCACTTCATGTGGCAGTGTCGGCACCACACAGCGCTTCAACCACAACATTAAGAAGCCCGCCAACAGTGCTCGATTGGAGATAGGGGTCCGGGCTTGATGATGGAAACTTTCGAAAACCGTGTCAGGTTCGAAAGTATCCTCGTTCGACTCAGTGGTGTAGGAGTCTACAGAAGCCCTGATCCTATCGGCAATCTCCTCGTCGGAGCTGGGAGCCAGTCGGGTCACTGGATGGTCTTTCTGATTGACGCCATTAAACAAGTAGCTTACCCAAGACAGCTGCTTGACTCCCCTCGTCCTCCAAGTGGTTATCTGGCTGCAAATGTGGAAGTGACATAACACCTCCCAATAAGTCTCATACACTCGAGGAGACGCTTTCTTCAAAAGGTGAAGCTCCTCAGTGGTCGGGACGTATTCCTCATAGGGAGAGTCCCCCATTACCAGCCCCGAGACTTCGTACAACTCGGCAGGGCAAGACCCATCTCTTCGACCGGAGTGAAGAATGTCCCCGTCAGAGGATTGTAACGCTCCAGGATCCCAAAGAAGTTTTGAGAACTTGGTGGAATACCATACTGCACGGCCCTGACTGCCTGGTACAATTCCACATGCTCCAACAGGCCTCCAAGATCGGCAAGGACGAAGCTCACCATCTTACCCCACCAATACTTCTCAGTGGAATGGATCCACCCGGGAGAACGGAAGTCGACCGGAAAATCACCCCCCACTTTCATGAATGCGTTGAGGAAGGTGGTGTCGAGTTTAGGAGTTTCTCCTACTGGGTGATCGGTCCTGAACAGCCCGGGAAACAGGCCGATAGCCTCCTTATCATGACCAGCATGATATACCTTCTTGGAGCCTAAGTTGCTGAGAGTAACCTCAGGGACGGGTCGGGAAAGCTCCCATGTCATTTTTCGAGGGACGGACATGTGCTGGAGATAAGATAGTGGGTACATCCTCTCCATGTTCGGAAGAAAGAATCTTCTATCCCCTATCTGACAGAGCCATTTATAATCTCCGTCATGCAAAGAATAGCCGCCCTCGCTAATGTGGTCTCCAAAGAAGAAAGCAGGCTTCTCCATCGGAGCGCGAGCATTCGTTGTAAATGCCGCGTCAGTCATAAGCTCCCGAAAGGTTGCCGCGTCAACGTTGGAGAGCCTCTCCCTTCGCTCCTTCGACTTGTCGGCAGTCACAGGAGCAGTCCTTTGCAGCACAAAGGTTAAATCACGGTCAGCACCACCTATGTGCCCGAAGTGGCCCCTCTTGGAGAGTGGGCTGGAAGAGTGTCGCACTGCAGAAGAAAAAGACACTTGATCAGAAATCTAATCAGAAATCTAAACGAAAACGTTAAGTGTCTATAATTCAGACGCAGAAGAGATACTGGACGCAGAAATTATCAAAATCCGCGTCCAGACCTGAGGATTCGCGTCCAGACCTGAGGACCGTGAGGCCAGCAGGGAGTCTGCGTTTTCAAAATCCAAGACTTATGAAAAATCTCTAAGTACTTGGACTCGGTGCAAGATTCATAAAAACCAGCATCTGATGTTACAGGACGCAAGAATCAAGTCTGCGTCCAGATCTTTCACAATTAGAAACATTCTAAGTGATGACTCCGGAACGCAAGGCTTACTGGCGCCCTATGTTCAACAAACAAGTACATCCTCAAGCGGATAAAAACGGTTAGGGTCATCAAACCCGCGCCTTGTTTGTTAACTCAAAGACCACGTTTGAGAACCAAACACGGTTTCGAATCCACGTTGGCGGTTCTCCTTCAAAGAAGGAATTTTTAGGGTTATAAGAACTCCATAAACCCCTCTAATGGCGAAGATCAAGCCTGATGGCGTTATACCTGAGATAGGGGCTTCCTGCATGGAGGAACCGCCCCTTTGGGCCTCAGTGACGACCGCCTTCGACGATGAAGCAGTTTGCTTGGCCTTGGGTGCCATTGCGAATCAAGAATCTAACGCTAGACGGAAGAGAAGAGAACAAAGGAAATCCTTTTTCTCAAAACCCTAGCAGATACACCTGAAGACGAAAGAGAGACTAATGGTGACTCTCTCGATGACTGTTGCCATTTATAGGCATAGTGATTCGCAAAGATATGCGGCGCTTGGCTCAATTGACTCGGCATCGAATCATCTTTTGACGCGTGGACAGCGCATTTAATGCAGCGTGAAGTTCGCACGCCAAAAAGAAGGTGTCCCGTCGGCTCCACAGGACACGTGGCAGTGCACTCATGGCATGGCACGGATTCGCACCCAACAGCCGCACCTCTTCAATGGACGCATCCCTTCAGCACGGCCATAGTTGCGTCCAGAAAGTCGCGTCTTTACTCAAAAAAGATGCGTCTCTCCGAAAGTTCGTATCCTTCCAATCCGGCCTAGCATCGCGTCTGCCTTGTGGAATATCAGTCGCGTCTTTAAAGCAGTACTATCCCTGCGTCTCAAAAAAAAAGCTGGCATTCAGTCCTTACTTCTGCAAATCAGTTCAACAGTACACTGGCACAAGCAGACGACCGTCCACTCCTGGCTTTAAAGTGCACCCACGACAGACTTAAAGCAATCGGGGATGTTTAGACTGTGTATCTAGACACTCAACACGATCAACTTTGGTGGCTTTAAAGAGTTCCACAGTACACTCACAAAGACCATACCACAGACAAGATCAAACCCGAAGCATTAACAGTCCAGTCACAAGGGTGAGCTCAGATAGAGTCCAAAGTATTTCGAAATCCGTCCCACTTAACTGCGGAATGTCGAAAACTTTGGAGGGGGTTCTGTAGGCTGTCTAAAAATCACTAAAAGACAAGCCATTAAAAAGCAGAATTCCAAGTTTTAGACGCAAAGCTAATTTTGGCCGCGTCTCAGCCAACACTGCAGCATCAAGGCGCGAGGGTCGAAACCCGCTTCTCAGCAGCACCAAGGCGCGAGGCACGACAACCGCGTCTCAGTAGCACCGAGGCGCGAGACTCAACAGCCGCGCCTCAGCAGCACCAAGGCGCGAGGGTCAAAACCCGCGTCTCAGCAGCACCAAGGCGCGAGGGTCGAAACCCGCGTCTCAGCAGCACCAAGGCGCGTGGGTCGAAACCCACGTCTCAGCAGCTCCAAGGCGCGTGGGTTGACACCTGCGTCTCAGTTGTAACCGTCCCGGTTTCGGGGCCAGTCACGGCCCACATAACGGGGAAAGTTAGCCCCATTATGGAGTGTTTTTAGGAGGCACGTACGCCCCTGAAACCCCTATAAATAGCCCCGTCGCTATGAAGAAGGGGTCAGATTTTCGGTCAGAGGATTTCTGGGAGAAAAGAGCTCTGAGAAAAAAAGAGAGAGAGTTAAACCCTTCAGAGAACTTGCTGTGTTCAAGTTGCTCTTTGCTTATTTCTCTTTGAGAGTTTTTGGTAGACAGAGCTGAGTTACTCCATCTACCATCCGAAGAGGAGATCCCCAGAAGATCTCGACGGTCACCCGGTCAACGGAGAACAAGATTCACTCTCCACCGCCACTTGAAGAACCCAGCCTTAAACAAAGGGAGGATTCAAGACTCAACATCCTCCCTCCCTTGTAATCAGAAGACTGATCTGTTGTAATTTTCTATCCAATCAAAAGAATTTTACAATCGAATCCTCCTTTCCGATGCATACAACCCCTTCTCAATTTCATAAAAAAACCTCTAACCCAAATCCTTTCTCATCTCCTTTAAACTCTAACTCCAAACTATACACCATTTTCTCCTTTTGCCTACCATTCTCCATAAAAAATCCTAATCACCACTAACTTCTCCTTCATCTTCGCTACAACTACAACTACTACAACTCTCTACCATCATATTCTTCCTCTTCCATCTCTATTTATTCCACCACAAACTCTAAAACTTCACCAAAATTCCACCATCTCCTTTACCTTCTCCAAAACAACCACCACCTACAAATCCTTCCACCAAATCACCTCCACTCTATCTTCACCTAGGCCGGCCATCACCTTAAGATCTAGGCTAGACCCCTCTACTCTGGCAACATCTCCAGTGACCATTCCGGCGACAACTCTACCACCAACTTTAACATCAACTTCCACTACCACTACAACCCCTTCATCACCACCTCCTATACTTCTCTTTCCATCACCACCATATTCACTCTCACCACCATAACACCACCATCATCACCACCACCTTAACCTACAACATCACCATCACCATCATCTTCACCACTTTCCCTTTTTCCTACTCCATCAAAATCTAACTCCACCATCTTAACCAATTACAACAACCACCAATACCTCCTCCTCCACTTACTCTCCCTCTCCTCCTCTTTGGGCTGACCACCACCTCGGCCACCCATGGGAAGCTGGCACACCACCCTTGGGCCAGTGGCCACCAAGGGTTGAAGCCCCCTTTCCTTCTCTCGTTTCATGTATTTCCTCGCTCGGGAGCTCGGGCGCATGGAGTTTTGGAAATTGTGTTTTAAGCGAGTGTTTTTTCTCACATTGTCAGCTTGTATGGTATTTGAGTTTGTGATGTAATTGTGTATGTGGTCACATGTATTTGTACCGGTTTATATGTGTGTACCGGTGGCATATGTTGTATCCTATGTTCGAATGCTTGTAATAGTGTAAACAATATGATATTCGTGCACATGTTGGAACTAACCATGCAAGTACCTATGTATAGCCTTTAGGGCTTCTGCCCACTCCCGAGCTAGCTACCCAATAAGTTTAGGCCTTGCACCCTTATGGGTTTAATGATAGCTACTGAGAGTTCGCTTAGACCCCAGACTTACTTTAGCCCTTATGGACTTACACACAGGATTTGGGCTTCAGACTTTACGGTAGTCTAGATATTATCATGTTTATATGCATGAACATCTCATACATGTACCCTTGTACCGAATCTACATTTCTGCCCACTCTCGGGTTAGCTACGTAATTAGTTTTAGGCCTTGCACCTTTATGAATTTCGTGGTAGCTACCGAGAGTGCGCCTAGACCCCGAGCGTACTCTAGCTCTCGGGCTCTTACCCACTTCCTCGAAAGAGGAGTGCGCTTAGACCGTCAGGTCTCTCATGCTCCGCCTGGCATGCATGCTCAGCGCTTAGCGCTTTACCACTTGATCGTCTAGGCGAAACTCTGCTGGATTTTAGACTCACCTTTTAAGCCGAGTCATTCCAGTAGCTCCATCAAGCGCTCTAGTGACTAAATATTATTTGTTGTTCATGCCTCCAACACCACTTAAGCTCTGCTTAATTGTGCTTGGCTGTTACGCTATCACTTGACATGTTTTCTCTTAATGTGCTAATACTTGTTGCCTATTACCTAATAGCTACATGCTATCACCTGACATGCTATTACTTGGCACATGCCCCTGTTATGATATCACTTAGCACCTGCCACCGGTCATGTTAACACCTGACCTGTGATTATCATATTTATAGGAATTCAATACATGTTATACTGCATTATATGCAGTGACCTGTATTCCTGTTATGCATGTACTTCTGAATTCCTGATCATGTCCTGCTCCTGTTATTCCAGTAAATTGATAATTATATGTTATATTATAAATAAGACAACTTGCATCGGGTTTGCAAGAAACTGATGGGTCCCAAATAGTTTCATGTTTATGGTGGTCATTTCATGTCACGCGTGGCCACATACGCGAGGGATCAGCTGGCGGCCAATAGGGATTCCGTGGGGGTGTACTGGCACCTCTACTCCTCCTGTTTATTCCTACTGGGTATGCACAAGCTCTAGGTCTATTTCTGCAGGATATGCGATACCCTACTCATGTTCGGGCATACAATAAGTCTTGGTACCTAGCGGTACGTTCTGGTCAACACCGGATACTTCTAGACCATCGTCTGGGCATGTGCGAGACCCATTCTAAACATGGTTCATCGAACTCCATCAGTTTTCAAATAACTAGCTTAATAAGTTGTAAGTGAAAGTATGTGGAATGGGACGCATACTAAAGCCTACAACTTAGACGACCCCAATTATAATAAGATGCTAGTGTACAATTCGTTGTGTTATTTTGTAACTCGGGTTGTATACACTTAGATTTCGGTGACATGGGATAAAGGTTTATAGATAAGGGTTTCCTTGTTTAGATTATTCCTTCGACGTACTAGTCTAATGGAGCCGTGACCTAAGCTTGTATGATTTGTTTTTGCTCATATTTGATTTTATTCAGTTTTATCAGTTTTATGTTAGTTTAGGAGATAGCTGGTGTTGTCTTATATGCTTTACTTCTCGCCTCCTTACCTGCTCCATATGCATGCGCTCACGACATAGTTTTTAATACATGCTTATGACTTGAATTTATCGATACATATGTGCTTATCCCTGCGCGCCACTTGGCATTTGCCACACCACTCGTTGGAGAGTTCTGACTCCCCTGGATCCTTATGTCCAGATCTCAGAGCTTGAAGCTTGTGGATTCTATCAGTTGCTAATCAAAGATGCGCAGTGGAAGCGTGGAACATCACGGACCGTCTGAGGCCTTATCCTTCTAGGCCTCCTGATCGGCTCTCGAGTTTTCCTTTTGTGATTCGTAAGCACCTTTTGAACAGTTTATTATTGTATATCTCCTTGTATTCTCACAATTGTACCTATTAGTGATGTAATATTCTTATAATATTGCATCACATCCTATGATAACTTTGTAATTATACTCAAATGCTAGAATGTATAATGCACCACGTGCTTCCATTCTCTGATTCTTGCCTGTATTAATGCTTAGCGTATATATGTGAGGGTATTTTCAACCTAGCATATGCGTCACAGTAACGTCTCCATACCCACGGGATCGGGGCGTTAAAATATCTAAGATCATTTTGAAAGCAGTCTTGTAAGTCCATAAGGCATCTATCAGTTTGATTGACCAATCTTTTTGGTTTTGACTCACGATTTTCTCCTGCCGACTAGTTTGAGGATGATAAGAGGTGGACAATTTGTGCATAATGACATATTTTCATATGAGGGATTCAAAAGATCAGTTGTAGAAATGTGTGCCATTGTCATTGATTATAGCATTTGGGGTTCCAAAGCGAGAGAAAATATTCTTTTCAAAAATTTGACAACAACCTTGTTGTCATTTGTTTTGTATGAAATGGCTTTGACCTATTTTGATACGTAGTCTACCGCAACCAAGATGTATTGGTTCCTAAATGAACTAGAAAAGGGACACATAAAGTCAATGCCCCAAACATTGAAAATTTCTATCTCTGGAATCGAGTTTAAGGGCATCATGTTCCATTTTGAGTTTCTACCTATTATTTGACATCTCGGGCAAGTCTTGCAGAACTCAAAGACATCTTTAAATTGAGTCGGCCAACAGAACCCACTCTGTGACACTTTTTAGTAGTTTTACAAGGAGCGAAATGTCCACTACATGCAAGCTTGTGATAGATAAAAAAACACTCTTAACTTCCTCATCGGGGATACGCATCCTAATGATTTAGTTGGTGCAATACTTGAAAAGATATAATTCTTCCCAAAAGAAATATCGTACTTGAGATAAGAAATAGTAGTCATCCTGTTTTGTCCAATGAGAAGTGTTTGGCATGTGACTAAGTAATTGACTATGTCAGAAAACCAAAGTTCCCTAAAGACAACTAAGAGTTGTTCATCAGGAAAGTTGTCATTTATCGATGATTCATGGTAAAGAGTGTTGGGAATTCTCGAGAGATGGTCGGCAACTACATTCTCTATGCCATTTTTATCTTGAATCTCGAGATCAAATTTGTAACGCCCTGATCCCGCAGGTACGGGAACACTATGGTAACATATATACACAAGGCTGAAATACCCTCACGCATATACGCTATGTCTCATTATAGAGAATAAACACAATTTATACAATAATTTCAGCATAAATAAGTACAAGAATAACTACAAAAGGGCTAGTGATCATAATGAATATGGAAATAGGAATAAATAAGAAAATAAAAATAAATAATAAAGATACCTATAAACTGAAATGTAGTGGTCTCAAAATAATATCCCGAGACGAAATCTCTGAGCTCCAACCTGGGTACGTACGAAATCTCTGAGCTTCAACCTGGGTACACAATCCAGGGTCGTTAGAAAGTGACCTAGTGAGTGATAAAATGAAGAAAGTAGTAAAAATATCTTATAGTTGTAGTACAACCACAATAATATATAATATATGTTTAACTGCTAGTGATACAATATAATTATGCTAACGATCGATAAACTAATATAACAATGTTATATTCATATTATAACAATAGTAATACCTAGCATGCATGTTACAACGGTGTTACTATTACAATATTATACGTTCATATAACAGGAATAGCAATTAATATTATCGAAAAGAGTTAAATATATCATCTACCTTTATACTATTAGATTATTAAAATCAATAGGAGTTATACCATTTACATGTTATTATCAGTATATGAAATATGATACAATATTTAGGGACATATTAATATAATCAACTTGTGTAAGTAACATACATCATCTTTTATTATTCTCCATTTACGATTTAAAATTTAATAAAAATAGTATGATAGTATCGTGAATAATATGAATACGTATACATGAAGTACATAGAATAACCATACTAATATGAAGAAAACACATGAAATGTGAAATACATGGAATGTAGAGTACATATGTACATGAATAACATGTCTGTGAAGAATACAATAAGTGCAAAGTATACATGTGACATGATGATAGATAAGATAGCAAAAACGTAACAATTATAAATGGACCATAATATACATGTATCGAGCGTGTCATGTGATAAATACAATAATAACAATCAGTACTGCTTGGTATTTTAATCAATCTATTCCCGTGTCTCATACCACTGCAGTTTATACTGGAGCCCGTACTCTAACCGAACCCATCCGATCATGGTATATGGTACCATTATTCAAACGAGAGAGTGACCAAATAACAAATGTTCCTAATATTACTATAATTTATACTATTTTATTATGTTAATTGGAAAACCAATGGTCAAGGAGCTCTAATCGGGTGGGTGTATCTCATGTATACCCGGGATCACGAACTTAAACGGACTCCTGACTGCTGAGGCCAGTGCCAGCCCGATAGGGCTATAACAAGTAACGGAAATGAGAGCTCAATAAGGTATAATAGATATAGCCATCACTACCCCGTCCCCTGTAGTGGGACAATAATGGATCCAGATATCCACCCGATTAGACCAAGTCAACTATCAAGTCTCCCATCCCCATATTATACTTATTATATTTAAACTACACAATGTACCAGGAATAAGAACAGTGCATGGTACATGTAACACGATAACCGGACATGAGATCTGCTGATAGCATGAAATAAGATAACGGGAAATAGGAAAAAAGAGATGTGAGATTCTAGAGGTGCCCCCGTGGCTTAAATCCACATGGCACTTAGTCTCACACATCATATATCAACAGCTCACATGTCCAGTAACAGGAATATCATATCCATATTAGTAACAGAAAACAATCATGTAATAGGAATACATGAATATTCATGTAATAATAATTCATGTAATATGAAAAGTGTTCCATGCAACGGGAATACAGAGACAATCATCACATGCATACAAGTAAATCTATGTAATAGTGAAATATGAATAAAATAATAATATCAGTGCAATACAGGATTCGTGTAACAAGTCTACAAGTACATGCAATAACAGTGTTGAGTATAACAAGTATCCACATGCGATAACAGTGTCCCGTGTCCGAGAGTATCCGTGCAAAGTTGGTACTAATACGTGTCAGAACAGTGATTGTGTAATGGTGATACAATAGATGAAATAATAGTGTCTAGGAATATGCTATAATATTGGCCAGTATATCAGTCGTTATTCAGGTATGATGATAGTGTTAGGGTAATATATGTAACAGGAACATGTGTCAATAGATATATATTTATATATTAGTATTTGTTATAATAGTTTCATTATATTATTATGATCGATATCATGAATTAATTATATACAATTATCTAGTTTCAAACTCTTCGCAACCATTTTAAGAATTATTAATTTATTATCTTATTATTTTAGAATATTGTTATCAATAATCTAATAATCACTTATTACCAATATATATATAATCCATTTATATTTTATATAATCACAATAATATATTATCTTATTAAATATGTTTAGAAAGTAATCACATATATTTTAATTATCATGATTTATCATTTACATGATTTATTGATAATTTACTAAACAAATCAATATCTTAATTAAACTCCACATGATGAAATATAATTTATAAAATAAAACACTCAAAAGTGATCACTAGAGTATAGATCTCTTTTCTACGATCGCAACGGCTTCAGAATCGTCCAAATCAGACTCCAGACGCTCCAGATATCGCCTGAACACTAAAATCATAAACATGGGTCAACTATATAATAGAAAGGTCTAAAATGCAATTATTATAAATTTTCAAGGGTTTTTTTGTAGAATTACCATTCTTGATTTTGAAACGGGTTTGGATAGCTAACGGGTCGGGTTCAGATCAGAAACCCAGACTAAATAGCTTAAGTAAAAGGGTTATTGGTTAATAGAATTGGGTTTATAGGTTAACGGGTATGAGGTTATTGGGTAATGGATTGCTGGTTATTGGGTTTAGTGGGTTGGATTCAATAAGAAAGAGAAGGGGGAGAGAGATAAGAAACAAGGAAAGAAAATAGAAGAAAGAAAGAAAGTAAGGAAAGAAGAGAAGAAGGGAAAGAAGGAGAGATTGGGAGCCAAGGGGTTGGCCGACGGCGGCCTTGGGTTGCCGGCGGCCTGTCGCTTGGTAGTGGTGCGCACGGCCATGGGAGAGGGGGAGGAAAGGGACGGGAGTAGAGATGGAGGTGGTGATGTAGTATGGGAATGAAGGATATGGAATTGATGGTGGTGGGAGATGGAATTGGAGGTGATGGTGTTGAAATTTAAAGAAAGTGAAGATGATGGTTGTGATAGTCGTGAGAAGAGTTGAAGGAGATGGGGAATTTTGTAGAAGATGGTGTAATTTGCTAAGAAGGATGATGGGAAATTTTGTAGAAGATGGTGGAATTTGCTAAGAAGGGTGATGGGGAATTGGATAATGGAGAGGCTTGATGGAAGGAGGAGGTGAGTAGAGGAGAGAAGTGGGAAGGTGTGGCGCTGGAGTTGGGGTCAGTGATTGCAGAAATTAGAGCACAGTGCAGTTTAGGGCTAACGGGTCGTGTCCATGAGGAGAGATGTGATGTAAGTTTTTCCATATTTGGAAAAAACAAGTTTCAGTGTTGGTGTTTTTTTGGATGAAAAGAAGATGAAGAGTAAAGAAGTGATTTAAAGAAAACTTGAAGATTTAGAAAAGGTTTTAAAAAATATAATTTTTAAGAAACTTGAGAGTGATGTTATTTGTATTAAATAAAAGAGAAGATCCAGGCTCACTAATCTTTATTCAACTCTAAATTTTTCTCTTAAAAGTTTAAATGTCTCAAGATGATCATAGGCAAAAGTTTAATCTTGTGTATGAAGAGAAGTCAAGTAAAACACATAAGATAGCTTTAAGAAATTAAACTTGAGTTTTGAAATCATTCTTAAGTTGAATGTTAAACCATCAAAGCAATTAAGCAAGTATGGAATAAAAATAAGTTTTTTTTAAGTGAATACCTTCAGAGTGAAAACCAATACCATCCTTATATGCCTTCAAGAGCACTCGCTAAAAAGCAAAGTTTAAACTAAGGCATTTAAATGATTTCATTGAGTCTTTTCATTAAAATCGAACAAGAGTAGAATTAGAGAGGAGAGATTAGTGAGCCAAGAATGAGGAGATTTAGCTACTCATAATCGATGTTAAATAAAACATTGAATTGAAATGTAATATACCCGAAGTCTGAATCGTTATTGATGTCACTTCAATGTCAGACTACAATTACTCTTTCTCCTCTCACTTTGTTTCTGGATTGAACTACAAAATAAAAACTGAGATACAACTTCTCATAAACTATCTAACAATGATCCTAAATCTTAAAAATAAAGTAAGAATTAACTCCTAATCTTCGTCCTTTCTCTTCATCTCTTCACGAATTTTAGTATTTATAGGGAAAAATAGGGGGGAGGCATGAGCGGATAGGGGGAACAAACGCTCCCCCTATCTCAACTGCCTGGCCACAGATCCACGGCTAGGGGCAGGATCTCATAGTTTATCTTCTCTTTCCATTTATCTAAAAATATTTTCCATTAGATCTTCTAATTTCAATGAAATCTCCCTTGATCTTCAGCTTTAACCAGCTTGATTTATAAAAAATTGATTTTAACTGGTTTTTCAACTGGTTTTATCTCTTTAATTTGCTCTAATTTTTCCTGATCCTTGATATGAATTAATTCTGAGTTAAATCAAAATTTAGATGGGCTCTTGGGCTTGTTTGCTCTTCCTTCTCCCTTGGTAAAGGCCTTCACATTATTTACACAAAAATAAGAATAAAAGTAAAGTTTATTATAACATAAATATGGGAAATATGACAACAAATATGCAATATCAGTGACCAATCACACCCATGCCTATCTTTTGCTCGTCCTCGAGCAAAACAAAACTAACTATCCATTTTCATAGGAAATACGATTGCACTTAACATGTGCAACAAGCCATTAAACCTCTAAATTACCTCTAGAGGATGAGTTTTGTCTCTTGAGGGTTTTCAGTAGATTACACCCACAAAATCTATAAAGAGAGAAAAATAAAGTATTAGTATTTTTGAAAAATATTTTAAAAAAAAGAGAAAATACTTGAAGTACTATTGTAAGAGTTCAAGTAATCTATAAATTGTTAGAAAATTAAAATTTTCATTCCTAAATAAAGTCTCCATTCAAAAACTTGTTATCAATCAAAGTAAGGAGTCAAACTGTATTTCTCATCTAGTCTATTACATTACCTTAAGTCATATGCACCTTTGTGACCGTGAAATTTTGACTCGAGGTTCTTCAACTCTAACTCTTATGCCTTATTAATATTTTTTTTATATTTTTGATGGATTATCCATTAGTTCTATTAGGCTTTCTAATCTGCCTATGTAACGAATCTTAAGTTTGTGACTCCCAAACCAAACGATCTTGGGCACTGGGTGAGCAAACACCCCAAGGACATAGGGACTCGAGCAAATAAGGCCACAAAACTAATGATCTTTGTTTATAAGATGTATCACTTTTAGGGGTGAATACTTATGCATTATGAGGCATAAATTCCCAGCTTAATCGAAGGATTTTTTTGATATATTTATATTTTTTCAGACTTATCTAATCATCTTTTGCATAAATACCAAGGTTTGCTTAGGCCAAAGTAACTAACTAATTAATAATTAAATTTGTTTAATTTCCATATATATATATATATATCTCATTTTTTTATTAGGCATAATAATTTTTGTTTTTGAACCCTAAGCGTGTAAATGTATAAAGTGTGCATATTTCATCAAAGTAAAAATCAAGACCACATTACTTTTCCAATGTTTCTTCCTAACTCTAAAAATCAAACAAATAATTTTATTTCGACCAAGTATAAGAAATCCTAATTATGATTCTCTTATTCCTTAAAATTGACTTAATTTTTTTGCAATAATATGTCAAAATATTGTTCTCTTTCTAATTTTTTTTAAAGTTATGTTAGTCATGTCAGCACCCTCCCCCACACCTATCTCATGCATTGTCTTCAATGTATGAAAGAAATGAATAGATGCATGAAATGAAATGTACAAAAGGTAAAGTTATCGATACATTGGGTCAAATAGACTCGTAGCCATTTCATTTACCGGCACCGATTCCAATAAAGGTTTAAGGCGTTGACCATTTACCTTAAAGTCATTTACATTCTTGGTGTCACTGATCTCAACAGCACCATGTGAAAACACGGTCTTTACAAAGAATGGCCTTGTCCATCTCGAATTCAACTTTCCTAAAAAAAGATGAAGCCAAGAATTATAAAGTAAGACTTTTTGTTTGGTGACAAAAGTTTTTCTCATGATAAACTTATGATGAAAAAATCTTAACCCCACATTTTATTATTTTAACATTCTCATAGGCTTCATTTCTCAACTCCTTAAGTTCGAAAATTTGCAATTTATGAAGGTCACCGGCCTTGTCTAAATCAAAATTTAGCTGTTTAATGGCCCATAAAACTTGGTGCTCTGACTTAACAGACAGGTGGCAAGCCTTTCCAAAGACTAACTTATATGGAGACATCCTTACAATTGTCTTGAAAGCGGTCCTGTAGGCCCATAAGACATCTTCCAATTTGGTGGACCAGTCTTTCCTATTTTGGTTCACAGTCTTCTCTAAGATAAGCTTAATTTATCTATTGGAGACCTTTACCTGCCCACTAGCCTGAGGATGATAAAGTGTGGACAATTTATGAGCTATGACATACTTTCGTATAAGACTTTTGAAGGATTTATTGCAAAAGTAGGTGCCATTATCACTGATGATAGCACGAGGGGTTCCGAAGCATGAGAAGATACTCTCTTTCAAAAACTTGATGACAACTTAGTTGTCATTAGTTTTGCTTGGAAAGGCTTCTACATACTTGGACACATAGTTCACAGCAACCAATATTTATTTGTTTCTAAATGAAGTACGAAATGGACCCATAAAGTCGATACCCTAAATATCAAAGAGTTCTATTTTTAGAATTGGGTTAAGAGGCATCATGTTTCATTTTGAGATCCTTCTTACCATTTGGCATTGAGGACACGTCTTGCAAAAAGGCATTTTTGAATAAAGTGAGCCAATAGAACCCACTTTGTAGCACTTTTTCAGCCGTCTTATGGGGATTAAAGTGTCCACCACATGCAAACTCGTGACAAAAAGATAGAACACTTTTAATCTTCTCATCAGGAATGCATCTCCTAATGATTTGGTCGGAACAATACTTGAAAAGATATGCTTCCTCCCAGAAGAAATACCAGATTTAAGATAAGAACTAGTAGATATCTTGTTAAGACTAATAAGATGGAATTTGATTCGTGATTAAGTAGTTTACTATGTCAGCGAACCAAGGTTCCCTGAAGGCAACCAAGAGTTGTTCATCAGGAAAATTATCATTGATGTGCAATTCATTACATGGTAAGTTTAGGATGCATGAGAGGTAGTCAACAATCAAATTTTTTACGTCTTTCTATCTCGAATCTCGAGATTAATTTCTTGAAGAAGCAAGATCCAATGAATTAGTCGGGCCTTAGCATCTTTCTTCGCCATAAGGTATCTTAGCGCAGAATGATCGGTGAAGATGGTGGTTTTGGACCCAAGTAGATAGGGATGAAATTTCTTTAATGCAAATACTACAATTAAGAATTCTTTCTCAGTTGAAGTGTAATTCAATTACGCATCATTGAGAGTCCTACATGAGTAGTAAATCACGTGCTGCTTGTTATCAATGTGTTATCCTTAGACAACGCCTATAGCAAAATCTGAAGCGTCACACATGATTTCAAATGGCTTTGACCAATCCTGTGCAGAAATGATTGGTGCAGAAATAAGCTCATTCTTTAGCTTTTCTGAACTATTAAGACATCCACTATCGAAAGTGAAGAACACGTTCTTAGCTAAAAGGTTAGTTAAGAGTCTAGCAATTTTGCTAAAATTCTTTATGAACCTATGATAAAAGCTGGCGTGTCCTAAGAAGAATCAGATGTTTTTAATACATTTTGGAACCGACAGCTTAGCTATGACCTCAATCTTGGCTTTATCCACTTCAATACCATTCTTAAAAATTTCATGACCCAAGACAATTCTATGTCTTACTATGAAGTGGCATTTCTCTCAATTCACTATCAGATTTTTCTCGCCACAACGTTGGAGGACGAGTTCGAGATGGTAAAGGTATTGATCGAATGAGTCTCCATAAATGGAGAAATTATCCATGAATATTTCTAAAAATTATTCCACCATATCAGAGAAAAGACTCAACATGCAATGTTGAAATGTTACTGGGGCATTGCATAAGCCGAAAGGCATTCGATGATAAGTAAATGTACCAAATGGACATGTGACCGTGGTCTTTTCTTGGTCCTCCGGAGCAATGAGAATCTGATTATACCCTGAGTAACTGTCCAAGAAATAGTAATACTCGTGGCCAGTCAAACATTCAAGCATTTGGTTAATGAAGAGAAGCGAAAAATGGTCCTTATAAGTTGCTGCATTTAGATTCCTATAGTCGATGCAAACTCGAATCTTCATGGGAAGTCGAGTTTAGACCAACTCTTTGTTCTCGTTTTCTACCACGGTGAAACCGGATTTCCTCAAAATCGCGTAGATAGGACTGACCCATTGGCTATCAGAAATGGGATAGATTACCCCATTGTCTAAGAGTTTCAAAAGTTCAGCACGAACATCCTGTTATATTATAGGATTTAACTTACGCTGTAAGTCACTCTTTAGTGTCACTTCTTCATTGAGATAAATCGATGTTGAACTATGGCTGAACTCAATCTCTTTATATCAGCCATAGTCCAACCAATAGCTTCCTTATGTCTTCTAAGAATTATGTTAAAATTCTTTTCTTCCTTGTTAGTCAAATTGGATGCAATTGTGACGAGAAAGATCTCTTACTCGCATAGATAGATGTACTTCAGATGCGTAGGTAAGGCTTTCAAGTCTAAGGAAGGGGAAGGCTTAATGGAAGAGGGAGTCAAGTTTATGGGCTCCATATTTGGTGAAATAGGGTTTGAGGTCCAATTCATAATAGATTCGACAATCTAATCAAGGTTAAAGTTAAAATCACCTGGGGGGGTGAATAGGTGATAATGCTAATCAATGCACAAATTTAAAATGAGATGATGCAACGATCACTCAAAGTAAGATTAGAAGCCGAATACCCTGTGAAGGGCTCTGAACTCCTTCCTCGTGATTCCTCTAAATAAGAGTTTGAGGTGCGCAATGCAATCTTGTTGTAAGAGTATTGATCGACAATATGAGAATGAATGGAAAGCAAGTAAATAACACAAGCAAACCAATCGCAAACACAGAGATTTGTTTCGTAGTTCGAGCACCTAGCTCTACGTCCCACCTTCACCCAGAAGGATTTTCGATCCACTTGAACTTTCACAAAGGATTACAACCACTAGGGAGTACCCAACTCCTCAATCATACTCCTCTAATCTAAAGGTAGTGGAGCCACAAATACAATAATCTCTTGGTGGTCAAACGATCACAAACTCTCTTTTGAAAAACTTTTCTTTACAAAACCCTAGAGAATAATGTATAGGATTGAAGCTCAAGATTTGTAAGTGAAAAATAAAACAAAGTAGAAGAGAGTTTTAATTCAAAAACTTCAGAGAAAAATCAGAGATTAGAGCATAAAAACTGAAAGTAAAAAACTTCTTTCAAAAAGACTCAAGCTTGAATTTCTTTTGCAAATGTTGTTGTGTTTCTCCTCAACCCTATCCACCCCTATTTATAGATATAGGTAGGGATTAAAGGGTAAACAATAATTTTGATTAAGCAGGAAAGATAAGGCGCAAAACTAGCCATAAACCTCGTTTGGAGAATAAAATCACGTTTTAAAACAAGTTTAAAAAACTAGCCGTTTGGCTGTTAATACACACACGGTCGACAGGCCCGGTCGACCGGTTTTCAAAAACATTTGACCGTTGGCAGGCCCCGGTCGACCGCCCGGTTGACTGTCCTAAACAGAGACTTAGGTGCAGTCAGTCGGTCGAAGCTCGGTCGACCGATATGGGGTCCGGTCGGCCGCCCGGTCGACTGGATAACGTGCACACATGCACGCACCCCAACGGTCAGAACTGGGTCGACCGCTCTGACCTGAAACAGAGCCGGTCGACCGCGACCGCAACAGGTCAAAACATATAATTTGTAAAAATGTTTTTGAAGATATGTTAATTTTCAAAAATTAATTTTGTCAAGACTTAGTACACTACAATAATTGAGTTTGCAAATACTGAAATAGGCATATTAAAATATTTTATACAAGAGACAAAAATAATCTTTTGAAAATCATGTTCAATTGTGTGTGTGGGAAATTCGAGCTTCAACACTATATATTACCCTTTAATAAACTAAAATATAAAAACTATAAAGAAAGAAGTCTCTGAACCACGTTGCCGAGCTAGAGCCTCTTCTCCTATAAAAGAGTTCTCTTGCGCCATCAACTTATCAACATGCTTTTAGCGTCATAAACCTTGCAATATGCTTAAAGTCATGAAGACTTGTAACAAACCTGAAATTCATTCTAAAACAACTTATTAGTACCAAATATCTTCTATATGTTTTGTTATTATCAAAACTTATACAAATAGAGAGTGTAACCTTTTGGGCCAACAATCTCCCCCTTTTTGATGATGACAAAACTTATAGGCTATAACACAAGATATAAGAGAGAGGTAAAAACTCCTCCTCAAATAATGCTATATTAAACAAGTATAAAACTATTTATTATGAGAGAATTTTTTATTTTCAAATTTTTGATTTTTGAATTTTGAAAATTTGAAAGCAAGCACCAAACCAAAACACCAAACACAAAACCAAATTAAAACACCAAACATAAAACCAAAAACATAAACAAACAACATATTTCTCCCCCTTTTGTTCATACATCAAAAAGGGATATGTTAGCAAGAAAATTTCCTTATTCAACAACACAAACATTTAGTTCACCACATATAAAAGAAAATCTATTATAGTCAAGTGGTTTAGTGAAAATATCGGCAAGTTGAAAATCGGAAGAAACATAATCAATATCAATATCACCTTTCTCAAAATGATCTCTAAGGAAGTGAATCGAATCTCAATGTGTTTGGATTACTATGTTGATTTGCATTCTTAGTCATATGAATAGTACTAGTATTATCACAAAATATTTTTATATGGTCATAATGCAAATCATAATCAAGGAGAGTATGTTTCATCCAAAGGACTTGAGCACAACAAGCCCCCGCCGCAATATACTCCGCCTCGGCGGTTGAGAGGGCTACCGAATTTTGTTTCTTGGAAGACCATGAAACAAGACAATTACTAAGAAATTGACATGTTCCACTAGTACTCTTCCTATCCACTCTACAGCTCGCATAGTCGGCATCCGAAACACTCGTCATTGAAAATTCTCTGATTTTCGGATACCATAGACCCATTCCAATAGTGCCCTTAACATAACGAATAATGCGTTTTACCGCAATTAAATGAGATTCTTTGGGACAAGATTGGAATCTAGCACAAAGACACACACTAAACATAATATCCGGCCTACTAGCCCTTAAATACAACAAACTATCAATCATGCTTCTATATAATTTTATATCAACACACTTACCTTGGTCATCCTTATCAAGCTTGATGGTGGTGGCCATGGGAGTGTTGCAAATTTTTGAGTCTTCAAGCCCAAATTCTTGATGAGTTCCTTAGAGTACTTGGCTTGACATATGAAAATCCCATCACGCATTTGCTTGATTTGGAGTCTAAGAAAATAGTTCAATTCACCCATCAATGACATCTCAAATTTACGTTGCATACATTGTTCAAACTCCTTGTAAAGTAACTCATTAGTAGAACCAAAGATTATATCATCAACATATATTTGAACTATAAGAATGTCACTACCAACATGTTTAGTAAATAATGTGGTGTCTATTTTTCCTTTAACAAAATCACTTGAAAGAAGAAAACTAGAAAGCCTTTCATACCTAGCTCTTAGAGCTTATTTTAACCATACAATGCTTTATCTAGTTTGAAAACAAAATTGGATGTACATGATCCACAAAATCGGGAGGTTGTTTAACATATACTTCCTCATTAGTAAAACCATTTAAAAATGTATTTTTTAATCCATTTGAAAAAGTTTAAAATTTTTATAGGATGCATAAGCTAGTGTAATCCGTATGGCATCTAGCCGTGCTACGGATACAAAGATCTCCTCAAAATCGATTCCTTCAACTTGAGTATAACCTTGGGCCACTAACCTAGCCTTATTTCTTATAACATTTCCTGACTCATCCAACTTGTTCCTAAAAATCCACTTTGTACCAATTATTGGTCTATCATGGGGTCTAGAAATAAGGTGTCAAACTTGGTTACGCTCAAATTGATTGAGCTTTTCTTGCATAGCAAGCAACCAATATAAGTCACCCTCGGCTTCGAGGATGTTTTTGGGTTCAAAATGAGATATAAATGCATAATGCCCACACAAATCATGGAGTTTGGAGCGAGTGGTTACCCCCTTTGATACATCACCTATGATAAGATCTTTGGGATGATTTGAGGTGTATCTCCAATCTTTAGGAAGTGTTGTGATTGTTCCATTTCATCCTTTTGAACTTCACCAATAGGTTCTTGCTTGTCTTCTTGGATGGGTAAGTCCTTCAAGGATATTTTCTCCATGTCCTCACCTAATGAGTCAATCTCTACAACATTCTCAACAATAGCATTAGATTCTTCAAATTTAACATGCATAGATTCTTCAATATATGAGATGATTTATTAAACACTTTATATGCTTTGCTAGTACTAGAATAGCCAACAAAGATTACTTTATAAGCCTTAGCATCAAATTTACCCAAATTATCTTTGGTGTTCAAAACAAAACACTTGCATCCAAAAACTTTAAAGTATGAAACATTTGGTTTTCTTAAATGATAAATTTCAAAAGAGGTTTTGAAAGTATTTTTACATAAATAAATACGGTTGGATATGTAGCATGCGGTGTTTACAGCCTTGGCCCATAAGTATTGAGGGAGCCCATATTCACTTATCATAGTCGTAGCCATTTCTTAAAGAGTTATATTCTTCCGTTCAACTACTCGATTTTGTTGTGGAGTTCTAGGACATGACATTTCATGCTTAATTCCTTTTTCATCACAATAAGTCATGAAGAGTTGGTTGATAAACTCACCACCTCTATCACTTTTTATCCGTAAAATCGAAAATCCTTTTTCTTTTTCAACCCTTTTTTGAAAAATCTTAAAATGCGAAAAAGTTTGATCTTTATGCTCCAAAAAAAAAACCCAAGTGAAACAAGAGAAATCATCGACTAAAACAAAAATATATCTATTTCCATTTAAGCTTTTAGTTTTAGTTAGTCAAAAAATCCATGTGAATCAATTCTAATGGCCTAGATGATACAATATCCATGATTGGTTTGAAAGAAGACTTGGTTTGTTTCTCAAGTTGGCGCGCACCACAAATGCGGTCTTTTTTAAACTTCAAACAAGGAACACCCTTCACCAATTCCTTAGAATTTATTCTAGCAAGGTGATCAAAAAATGCATGGCCTAATGTTTTATGTCATAACCATGAAATCTCATCAAAAGCATTTAAATATTTTGTAGAACAATCCAAATTAAGCATATCAATAATATAGACATTATTTTCATGAAATCCAGTGAGAATACAATTATTGGTTTTACAATCAAAAATTTTGCGAGAAGATTCATCAAACATAACTTTGAGACCACGATCACTTAATTGACTAATACTAAGTAAATTATGTTTAAGCCCATCAACAAGAACTACATTTTCAATTAAAGGAGATGCACCAATCTTAATGTTACCTATACCGATGATGGTGCCCTTGGAGTCATCTCCGAAGGTGACGGTGCCACCTTCAACATACCTTGATAGGGTTGTGAAATTGTTGATGTCCCATTTCATATGCCTTGAGCAACCACTATCAAGGTACCACCGCTCCTTACATCTTGGAGTCTTGGTGTGTACCTATATCAAATAATTTAAGGCTTGATTTTGGTACCCAAATTTTCTTGGGTCCTAATGCGTTAGTGTTTCAAACCCAAACAAGATTATTTGTACTATTTATATGATCACAGCAAAATTTAACTAAATAACCATTCCGGCCACAATAAGTACATTTATAAATTCTTCCATACTTAAAAGCATAATGAGCATGTGGTTTATGAACATGTGATTTGTAAGCATGGGGTGTTTTAGCATGATTGACATGTGATGTGTTGGTATGATGAACATGTGGAGTTTTGGCATGAGATGTTTTATCATGTTTAGTATGAGGAGTATGCATATGCTTCTTTGAAAATATTTCTTCTAATTTAGTATTGTTAAAAGTACATTCTTTTAAAACATTTTTCAAATCATTTATTCTAGTTTTTAATATGGAAAACTCATTTTCATCAATTTTAAGATATTAGGCTTTGCAAGCAACTCTATAGGCATCAAAATCTCTTTGTGTTAAAATAAGAATAGAAGATAACTTATCCTTTTCTTTTGAAGAAATAGCAATTTGATTTTTAAGTATTTCATTTTCCTTTTTCAATTTTAAACAATCTTCCTTTTTAGCATCAAAACTTTCTAAAAGTTCAATGAAAGTTTGTAATAATAATTCTTTACTTATTTCACTTTCATCATCAAGTGGTTTGGTAGTTACCTTAGGTGTGTTTGCCATGAAACACACATTTGCCGTGTCGACTTCATCTTCAAATTCACTTTCCGAGTCCCAAGTGGCTTTGTACACCTTCTTTTCAACCGGCTTCTTTTGCTTCGAGGAGGAAGGTATCTTTTTCTTGAAATCTGGACAATCGGCCATGATGTGTCCAGGTTTCCAACAGTTGTAGCATATGATCTTTTTCTCCTCCTTCCCTTCCCATCGCCTTCTATAGTTGAGCTTATTCTTGTGGTACATTCTCTTTACATTTCTCACAAGAAGAGATAGCTCTTCATCATCTTCTTCATCTTCTTCATCATCGTAGTTGGTGGAAGAAGACTTGAAAGTTATAGACTTTTTCTTTTGAGGTATCGCTTCTTCTCTAGCCTTTTCTCCATCTCATGAGTCTTAAGATTTCCAATAAGACTTATGAGCTCCATCTCATATTTATCATTCAATTCCTTCAAGGTGGTAGCTTTGATTTCTCATGATGAAGGGAGAGCACGAATCACCTTACGCACCTTTTGGTCGTTGCTTATTTCATCACCTAGAGAAGCAAGAGCATTTGTGATCTTAGTAAACTTAGTAATCATATCATCAGTAGATTCATTTTCTTGCATTTTAAAACTTTCATATTGGGAATGCAAGAGATCTATTTTAGCTCTCTTGACTTGTGATGTTCCCTCATGAGTAACCAATAAGTTTTTCCAAATCTCATAGGCGGATTTGCAATGGATAACCCGTGTTAAGTCATCCTCATTCAAAGCTAAAAGTATGGCATTTTGAGCCTTTGAATTAGCATCAAATTCCTTAGAGGTAAATTCGGACCAAGTGTCCTCCTCACCTTCGGGTTTACTAAAAGGCTTGGTCAAAGGCTTAGTTACTAGACTACCTAGAGATTGTAAAAAATGTTCATCCTAACTTTCCATATGGGAAAGTTGAGTCCATCAAATTTGGGAGGGGTCTTAATGTTATCGGCCATCTTTACTAGTATATGAATGAAGATATGAAAATAGTGATTAGCAAATTATACGATCTCTCTAAGGATGTGAAGCTAAAAACTAGAGTCCTATCTCTAATACCAATTAAAATCATCTAGAGGGGGGTGAATAGGTGATAATGCTAATCAATGCATAAATTTAAAATGAGATGATGCAACGATCACTCAAAGCAAGATTAGAAGCCGAATACCCCGTGAAGGGCTCTGAACTCCTTCCTCGTGATTCCTCTAAATAAGAGTTTGAGGTGCGCAATGCAATCTTGTTGTGAGAGTATTGATCGACAATATAAGAATGAATGGAAAGCAAGTAAATAACACAAGTAAACCAATCGTAAACACAGATATTTGTTTTGAGGTTCGAGCACCCAGCTCTACGTCCCCGCCTTCACCCAGAAGGATTTTCGATCCATTAGAACTTTCACAAAGGATTACAACCACTAGGGAGTACCCAACTCCTCAATCACACTCCTCTAATCTAGAGGTAGTGGAGCCACAAATAATCTCTTGCTGATCAGAAGACCACAAACTCTCTTTTGAAAAACTTTTCTTTACAAAATCCTAGAGAATAATGTATAGGATTGAAGCTCAACATTTGTAAGTGAAAAATAAAACAAAGTAGAAGAGAGTTTTGATTCAAAAACTTCAGAGAAAAATCAGAGATTAGAGCAAAAAAACTGAGAGTAAAAACTTCTTTCAAAAAAACTCAAGCTTGGATTTCTTTTGCAAATGTTGTTGTGTTTCTCCTCAACCCCATCCACCCCTATTTATAGAATATAGGTAGGGATTAAAGGGTAAACAATAATTTTGATTAATCAGGAAAGATAAGACCCAAAACCAGCCGTAAAACTCGTTTGGAGAATAAAACCACATTTTAAAATAAGTTTAAAAAACTAGCCGTTTGGCTGTTAATACCACACGGTCGACCGGCATGGTCGACCGGTTTTCAAAAACATTTGACCGTTGGCAGGCCCGGTCGACCGCCCGGTCACCATCCCAAACAGAGACTTGGGTGCAGTCAGTCGTCAAAGCTCGGTCGACTGATATGGGGTCCGGTCGGCCGCGAGGTCGACCGGATAACGTGGACACATGCACGCACCCAACAGTCAGAACTACGGTCGATTGCTCGGTCAACCGTTCTAACATGAAACAGAGCCGGTCGACTGTCCGGTCGACCACAACAGGTCAAAACATATAATTTGTAAAATGTTTTTGAAGATATGTTAATTTTCAAAAATTAATTTTGTCAATACTTAGTACACTACAATAAATTGAGTTTGCAAATACTGAAATAGGCATATTAAAATATTTTATACAAGAGACAAAAATAATCTTTTGAAAATCATGTGCAATTGTGTGTGTGGGAAATTTGAGCTTCAACACTATATATTGCCCTTTACAAACTAAAATATAAAAACTATAAAGAAAGAAGTCTCTGAATCACGTTGCCGAGCTAGAGCCTCCCTCCTATAAAAGAGTTCTCTTGCGCCATCAGCCTATCAACATGCTTTTAGCGCCATAAACCTTGCAATATGCTTAAAGCCATCAAGACTTGTAACAAACCTGAAATTCATTCTAAAATAACTTATTAGTACCAAATAGCTTCTATATGTTTTGTTATCATCAAAACTTATACAAATAGAGAGTGTAACCTTTTGGGCCAACAAAAGTCTTCAGACTCTAACTCGTAGTCACAATCAATTTTAGTTCCAATTCTTCTCTATGTTCGCTTGTCAAGTTCTCAATGAGGTTGACTTCAAATGTTTGATCCTCAACATCACGAGGTTGCTTTTCTAGGTTGAAGATATTTACTTCTCTAGTCATGTCTACAAAGATTAACCTCATAGACCCATTCCTACAGTTGATAATAGTATTGAAAATAGCAAGTAATGGGCGCCCTAGGATAATGAGAGTTTGAGCCTCAGGATTGGACACAGGTTGTCTCTTAAGAACTATGGAAATTAACGGAGTAGATAAACTCTCCGAACCGAATAAGGATGTCATTGATTTTTCCTTTGGAAACTTTCACTGACCGGTTAGCCAGTTGGATGGTGACTCAAGTTGGAGCAAGATCGCCCAACCCGAGTTGTTGATAAACTGAGAAAGGAAGTAAGTTAATACTTACTCCCAAGTCAAGAAGTCCATGACTAATCTCAGTTTGTCCTATAGTGCAGGCAATGGTGGGACAAATCGGATCCTTGTACTTGACAGAAATCAGACCCGACAGTAGCTCACTAATGTTAGTGGCTAAAAAGACTTTCTTGGGTATATTAGTCTTTCTCTTCTTGGAGCACATGTCCTTAAGAAATTTTGCATAAGATGGGACTTATTGGATGGCATCAAAAGTGGCACATTTATCTTCACTTGATTGAAGATCTCAATTATCTTATCCATGTGTGAATCTGCTTGTTGTTTTCAGCCTATTTTGCAATGGTACTATAGACTTGTGCACCTGACTGGATGACTTGTCTTTTATAGACTCGTCAGATTGGGATGGATTGGAACTGGATGAAGTGGATGCTTGTATGTTATTGTGCTGAATGGGATTGGGTGGCATAGACACTTGATTATCAACTTTCTTTTCCGACTTCAATGTATGAATAACATTACATTGATTAAACTATTGATCCTTAGCCAGATGAACTTGGGTAGAATTTCTTTGGTTCGCTAATGGTTGACTAGGCAAAGTACCCTTGGGCCTCTCACTTTGTGAATTAGTTAGTTGACTCATTTAAACCTCTAACCTTGTTATGACTTATGTGTTGTTGTTCTGCATGTTTGTATGAGGGACTCTTGGTTCTTCATATATTTTTCCATAGTCTTGTCAAAGTCAATCATTCTCTTCTCAAGTGGAGGACTTTGGAAGAAAGGTTTTGGAGCATGGTTAGAAAGTTTTGTTGATAATTGAAAGAATTGTATTGATGATTGGAAGAATTGTGATGGTAATTTAGAAAGTTGGGTTAATGATTAGAAGAATTGTGATTATGATTGGGATGTTAGGAGTGGTTTGCCTTAAATGGTCATTATTGTTTTAGCTCCATGAGAAATTTGGGTAATTTTTTAGCCAGGATTGTATGTTTGTGCATATGGATTATTTTGGGGCCTTAAAAAGGCTGCATTCATGTGCTCGTGATACATTTATTGAGCATTAAAAACTGGACATTTCTCAAGCACATAGTTCATGGCTTGATAGTAAGTACAATCCGGAGTTGAAAATTAGTTTGGGTTGACTGAAACTGGCTTCTTGTTTTCTAGAGCTTCCATTCTTCACATTAGGCTAAAAATTTTAGAATCGACAGCTATGGATGATTCCATTAAATGGAGACCTTCTTTTGAAGAGATAGTACTTGTGTTCCTAGACTTTTTGGGAGTAGGTTCCCATTAGAGGGTTTTTTTGGCTAGGTCCTCAAATAAATCCCACCCTTGGTTTTCATCCTTTTGCAAGAATTTCCCTTGGCGCATGATTTCTAAGAGGGTTTTGTTCTGTTAGTCTAAACCGTCATAAAGATTTTGGTATTGTCGCCACTTCTCTATGTCATGATGAGGACAATAGATAAGGAGATCTTTGAAGCGTTCAAAGTACCTCCAAAATGATTCACTAGGTTCTTACTTGAGCTGCATGATGTTCTTCGTAATGAGAGAGGTCTTATGAATTGGATAGAATTTCTTCAAGAAGATCTTGATGAAACCATCCCACGATGTGATGAAACCAGCCGCTAAGCTGTATAGCCATTTCTTGGCTAAGTCCTTAAGGAAAAATGGGACGAATCTCAACCTAATAGCATCATCTACAAGGTGAGAAATTTTCATCATGAAGCATATTTTCTCAAATTCTCTTATGAAGAAATACACATCTTCAAACTCTAAGCCATGAAAATTAGGGAGTGTGTTGATGAACTGAGACTTAAGCTCAAAATTGTTGTCACCTTTCGATGGAAGTTGGATGCAGGATGGAAGTGAGGTTCTCATGGGGTAGAACCTATCCTGCAAACATGTTGGTTGAGCCATAACCAAATCTGGTTTTGGCTCTGGTTTGGGTGACAAAGTGCTTCTAGTCAACCTAGATGAATTTAGGTCTCTCGATCACACTTGCATTCACAAATACTACCACAAACAAGCTCGCAATTAGTCAAGGAGAAAAGAGAAAATTCAATCACACCTATTCTAAAAGAGACTTGGACCTAGATAACTTTTAACTGATTCGATTGTCCACATGAGGTATAATGCAGAATCAGATCACAAGCTAATCAGCTTGGTCAGGGTAAGATTGGTGAGAGATATCCGCCCAAAAAGTGACGGGCTTAATAGACTAAACCACCAGCCATTGAGGTTTCTCCTCTCAATCCCCGTCCTTTGACACTGATTTGGTAGGAGTAAAATTCTAACACCTTCCTCCTTAGGATAACCTCTTAATGAGTTCGAGATGTCCCTAAAGTTAATGTCTATCAGATTTTAGGTTACGTGAGATGGTTTTATGGGCTAAGAAAGGGTAATGGCTCCTCCACCTTATCTTTTGTTGGGTTTTGTCCTTAAGATGACTTAGTGCAAGTGTGCAAGATATAGAAAAGTAGTATTCAACAAGTAAATAATCACTCAAGAATATTTTTCAAGCTATATGCTATGCAAAAGTACCTTGTCTCCAGTTTTCTTCAACAATAATTAAAATTGAAACGTAATTAGGCAAATGCCTAGGAATGCAAGTCTAAACATTTTTTAAACAATTTCAATCACTCAATTACAGTTGGATTAAAAATAGGATTGTGAGATAATCAAGTATAAAAAACTAGCAATTAAAAAAGCTTGGTTTTGCAGAGCAATATGTCCTATAAAAAAGAGTTTTCAGTATTCCGACAAGAAATTGCGTTTCTGCGGCAAACTCTTGAAATCTTGTTCCCTACTTTCTAGAGCAGGGGCACATGATCATAAGTCTTCTTCTGTAATGCTCGAATTCTCAACCTGATTTTCTTAACCCTGAAACAGAGCACCAAACTTGTCAAACCACAAGAATACCATTCCTCCCCGAACGGTGCCAAAAATTGATTGCAGAAATTAGAATACCGTGCAGCTTAGGGCTAACGGGTCATGTCCACGTGGAAAGATATGATGCAAGCATTTCAAAATTTTAGGAAAAACAAGTTTCAGTATCGGTGTTTTTTGGATGAAAAGAAGATGAAGATAAAGAAGTGATTTTAAAAAAACTTTAAGATTTTGAAAAGGTTATGGATAATATGATTTTTAAGAAACTTGAGAGTGATGTTATTTGTATTAAATAAAAGAGAAGATCCGGGCTCACTAATCTTTAGTGAACTCTAGATTTTTTTCTTAAAAGTTTAAATGCCTCAAGATGATCATAGGCAAAGTTTAATCTTGTGTATGAAGAAAAATCAAGTAAAACACATAAGATAGATTTTAGAAATTAGACTTGAGTTTTGAAATCGTTCTTAAGTTGAATGTAAACCATCAAGGCAATTAAGCAAGCATGTAATAAAAACAAGTTTTTTTTTAAAGGTTAACTTCAAAGTTTAAGTTCAAAATCAATCCCATCCTCATGTGCCTTCAAGAAGACTCGCTAAAAAGTAAGGCTTAAACTAAGTCATTCAAATGATTCTATTGGGAATTTTTTTAAAACCGATCAAGAGTAGGATGAGAGAGGAGAGATTACTGATCCTAGAACAAGGAGATTTAGCTACTCATAATCAATATGAAACAAAACATTGAATTGAAATATAACATACCTGTGAGTTGGAGAAGAAGTCTGAATCTTTATTGATGTCACTTCAATGTCAGATTACAATCACTCTTTCTCTCTCTCTCTCTCTCACTTTGCTTCTGGACTGAACTACAAAATAAAAACCGAGATACAACTTTTCATAAACTATCTAACAATGATCCTAAATCTTAAAAATAAACTAAGAATTTACTCCTAGCCTTCATTCTTTCTCTTCACAAATTTCTAAGTATCTATAGGAAAAAACCAGATGGGGGAGGCGTAAGCAGATAGGGGGAGCAAACGCTCCCCTATCTCAACTGCCTGGCCGCAAATCTGTGGCCATGTGGCCAAGCCGCAGATCTACGGTCCTGATGTGGCTACATGGCCACATCAAGGGGAAGGATTTTAGGGTTTATCTTTTCTTTCCGTTTATCTAAAAAGATTTTACGTTTGATCTTCTGATTTTAAGGAAATCTCTTTTGATTTTCAGCTTTAATCAACTTGATTTATAAAAATCTGATTATAACTAGTATTTCAACTGGTTTTATCTCTTTGATTTGTTCTAATTTGCCCTGATCCTTGATATGAATTAATTCTGAATTACATCAAAATTTAGATGGGCTCTTGGGCTTTTTGCTCTTTTTTCTCCCTTGACAAAGGCCTGCACATTATTTACACGAAAATAAGAATAAAAGTAGAGTTCATTATAACACAAATATGAAAAATATAACAACAAATATGCAATATTAGTTACCGATCAGTCGGCTGACCGAGGCTCACTGGAGTAGGCGCCGACGGTGCGTGGAGACTGACCATGGGGGGGAGAGAGAGAGATGAATTTGGTGAGATTAGGGAGAGTTGGAGAAAGAGATGGAATGACGTAGAAGTGGGAAAGAGTTAGAGAGATTAAGAGGGGGATGAAAGAGAAATCAGAGGTCAATTTTGGGGCTAGTCGGTGGGAGTCGGCAGCTTCTTGGGGAAGAAATGAGAAGATCGGAGAACAAGAAATATAAAAAATGAATTAATTAATATAATTTAATTAGGTCAAAATTTGACTCGTTCAGAACAGTTTTCAAAAATTCTGTAAAATAGAAAATATTATCTTGAGAAATAATGTGAAATCAGTTTTAAAAAATTCAATCTTATTTGCAAATTAAAAATCCTAGAATGTATCATCGATACTAGTAGACACCGTTCGGCCGAATTTTCGATTAATTCAGAAAAATTCCCCAAATATGCTAAAATAGAACATATGATTTTGAGACATAATTTGAAAATAGATTCTTGAAATTCAATCTCGATTGTAAATTAAAAATCAAGAAGTTAATTATCGGTATCGGTCGATGCCGAATTCGGAGATTTTTCCAAAGTAATTCAAAAAACTCCAAAAAAATCTTGAAAATCTAAAATATTATAAAATCATATTTGAAACTAAAATTAATTCAATCCGACTATCAAAAGGTCAAATCAACTTTATACACTGTATCGAGTATTGATACTATGATACGTATATCTAAAACTGGGGGTTACAAAATTCCTAAAGAAAAAGGATCCAACGAATAAGTCCGGCTTTGGCATCCTTCTTAAGCATTAAGTATCGGAGCGCAGAGTTATTGGTGGAAATTTTGGTTTTGGACCCAAGTAGGTATGGACAAAATTTTTTTAAGGCAAACACCACATCCAAGAATTCCTTCTCAGTTGTGATGTAGTTCAGTTGTGCATCATTGAGAGTCCTACTCGAGTAATAGATTATGTGCTGCTTATTATTAGTGTGTTGTCCTAAGACAGCACTAATAGCAAAATCAGAAGCATCATACATGATCTTGAATGGTTTTGACCAATCCATGGCAGAGATGATTGGTGAAGAGATAAATTGTTTTTTTAAGCTTCTCCTAAGCAGCTAGACATCCATCATCAAAAGTGAAAGTCATGTCCTTAGCTAATAGGTTGGTCAAGGGTCTAGCAATCTTACTAAAGTCCTTTATAAACCTATGAAAGAATCCACTGTGTTCTAGAAAAGATCAGATATCTTTTACATATTTTAGTTTTGGGAGCTTGGCTATCACTTCTATCTTGGTTTGTCTACTTCAATTCCTTTCCTAGAAATTTCAAGCCCCAAAATAATTTCATGTTTGACCATGAAGTGGTATTTCTCCCAGTTGAGTGTCAAGCTCTTTTTAGCACAATATTGGAGAACAAGTTCAAGGTCATGAAGACACTGATCGAAAGAATCTCCATAGATAAAGAAATTATTCATGAAGATTTCGAGAAAACATTCTACCATATCAAAAAATAGAATAAACATGCAACATTGGAATATTGCAGGGGCATTGCATAACCTGAAAGGAATTCAGCGGATGCAAAGGTCCCAAATGGATAGGTGAATGTGATATTTTTTTTCCTGGTCTTTCGGAGCTATAGGCATCTGATTGTACCCTGAGTACCCATCCAAGAAATAATAGTACTCATGGCTAGCCACTTATTCAAGCATATGGTCGATAAATAGAAGAGGAAGTGGTTCTTAAGTGTGGCAGCATTCAACTTTCGTTAGTTTTATGCAAACCTGAATCTTGGCGGGGAGTCGTGTTTGGACTAGTTCTTTCTTTTCATTCTCTACCACGGTGAAACCAGACTTCTTCTGAACCGCATGGACTGGGCTGACCTACTGGCTATCATATATGAGATAACTTATCCCATTATCTAATAATTTTAGAATTTCTACGTGGATAGCCTCTTGCATGATAGGTTTAATCCACATTGTGGGTCACGCTTTGGTGTTGCCTCTTCAATCAAATGAATTCAATATTGAACAATAGCTAGACTCAATCTCTTGATATCAGTCATGGTCCAACCAGTAGATTTCCTATATTTCCTAAGAACTGAGAGAAGGTTTTCTTCTTACCCTTCAGTCAGATGAGACGCGATTATGACAGAAGAGTCTCTTTTTCGCCCAGATAGACGTACGTGAGATGGTTGGGCAGGGTTTTCAGTTCTAAAGGAAGGGATGTTTTAGTGGAAAGAGGAGTCAAGTTTCTTGGCTCTGGATTAAGCGAGATTGGGTTTGATGCCCAATGCACGACAAAATAGACAATTTGATTAAGGTTAAAATTTTTAGATTCTAACTTATACTCACATTCATTCTCAAATGCAATTTTCTCACAGTGTTCACTAGTCAAGTTCTCAATGAGATTCACCTCAAAAGTTTGATCATCCAAATTTTGGAGTTGTTTACCTAAGTTGAAAATATTGACTTTCTTAGTCATGTCTCTAAAGGTTAACCACATGGATCTATTCTTACAGTTGATGATCGCATTAGCAGTGACAAGGAACGGACATCCTAAGATTACTAGGGTTGAGACCTTTGATTTGACACTGGTTGGGTCTCAAGAATAATAAAGTCAACAGGATAAATAAACTCTCCAACCTGGATAAAGACATCAGTAATTTTCCCTTGGAAACTTTTACTAATCGGTTAGTCAATTGGATTGTAACTAGAGCCGACTAAGTCTATCCAACCCAAGTTGCTTATATTCAGAAGGGAAGCAAGTTGATACTTGCTCCCAAATCAAGAAGTTCTTACTTATTTTAGTCTATCCTATTGTGCAGGTGATGGTAGAACAACCTGGGTCTTTGTATTTGATAGGGATAGGGCCAGACAATAGCTCACTAATTTTAGTGGTAAGGAAGACTTTCTTAGGCACATTGGTTTTTCTCCTCTTGGTGCACTTCTCTTTAAAAAATTTAGCATAAGATGGGACTTGTTGAATGGCATCAAGAAGAGGCACATTGATTTTTACTTGGTTAAACATCTCAAACATTTGTTCCATTTGTGCAATTTGTTTGTTATTATTTTTAGGAATGGGGCTATAAGCTTGTGCACCTGTTCAACTAACTAGTCTTTTTGTGATTTTTCAGAATTAGAGGTAGTTAAGCTAGAAGAAGTGGAGGCTTGTGTTGATTTGTGTTGGATGGGTTGACACTTGATTATCAACTTGTTTTCCTGACCTAAGAGTGTGAACAACATTGGACTAATTGATCTATGAATCTTGAGCCACATGGACTTGATTAGTGTTCTTTGGGTTGATCAAAGATTGGCTAGGCAAAGTCCCTTTAGGCCTTTCACTGAGAGAAGCTAACTGACTCATTTGAACCTCTAACCTAGTGATGGCTTGTGTATGATTTTTCAATATTTGTCTCGTGTTTTGCATGAAAGAGCTTTGGGACTTGACTAAGGTTACTCTTTTTAGATCAGTCAATTTCTTCTCAGCTGGAGGAGTTTTGAACGAAGGGTATGGAACTTGGCTCGGAAAGCTTTGTTGATAATTGGGAGCTTAAAAATGATTTGAAAAAATATGCCTTTAATGAACATGATTGTTTTGGCTCCATGAGAAATTTGGGTGATTTCTCCAACCGAGGTTGTATGTCTGTGAGAAAGGATTGTTGTGGGGCCCTAAAAAGGCCGCATTGATGTGTTCAGGCAATATTTGATGGGCTAAGAAGATAGGACATTCTTCAAAGACATGATTCATGACTTAATAATAAGTACAACCGGGAGTTATGACTTGGGATGGGCTGACTTGATCCACTGAAACTGGCTCTTTTCTTTTTAGGGCTTCTAGTCTTCTCATTAGGCTAGTAATTTTAGCCTTGACAGCGATGGATGACTCTATTGAATGGAGACCTCCTTTTGAAGAGATGGTTCAAGTTCCTAGATTTTTCTAGAGTGAGTTTCCATTGGATGGTCTATATCCTCAAACAATTTTCACCCTTAGTTTTTATCCTTTTGTAAGAACCCCCTTGGCACATAGTTTCTAGGAGTGTTTTTGTTTGGTAATCTAGACCATTATAGAGAATCTGGTACCACCATTTCTCTATGTCATGATGAGGGAACTGGGCAAGGAGATTCTTAAATCGCTCAAAGTATCTCCAAAAAGGTTTGTTAGGGTCTTGCTTGAATTGCGTGATACTTTTTTCTAATGAGAGCGGTCTTATCGATTTGGTAGAATTTTTTTAAAAAGACCTTACAAACTCATCCCACGAAGTGACTGAATCTACCACCAAACAATAAAGTCAATTCTTAGCTAGAATCTTAAGGGAGAATGTAATGAATCACAATCTAACAGTATTGTCTCCTACGTGGGGTATTCTCATTATGAGACATACTTTCTCAAATTCTCTTATGAAGAAGTATACATTTTTAGACTCTAAGCCATGAAACTTAGCAAGAGTATTTATGAATTGAGTCTTAAAATCAAAGTTGTTGTTATTGGCTTCTGAAAGCCTAATGGGAGATGGAATAGAAGTTAAAATCGGGTAGAACCTATCATGCAGAGATGCAGTTAGGGCCATGGTCGGATCTGGTTTAGATGAAGTCATGGTGTGTAAAGTATTCCTGGTTAACTGAGATGTAATTGGGTCTCTTGACCCCACTTGTGAAAGTACACCTAGAGGGGGGTGAATAGGTGTACGGCTAATCTAATGAACTAAATGTGAAAATTAAAACTTAATTGCAACTACATAATGCAACCAACGAGTGTAGCCGAATTCCCGGTGAAGGGTTCTGGACTAACTCCTCTTGATTCCTCTGAATAAGAGTTGAGACGCTATATGAAGCTCTCGTGGTTAAGCACAAGTGAGGCACACACAAACAAGCCAAGCATATAATGAATGCATGATAATATGAATGATGCAAGGCAAAAAGTAAAGAGAGAGAGTTAGAGAGACAATAGATCAATCGCTAACACACGGATATGTTTTGAGGTTCGAGTACACAGCTCTACGTCCCCGCCTTCACACAGAAAGATTTTCAATCCACTTGTCCACACAGGACTCCCACAGAGGGAACCTCCACTGAGGATTTGGGGTAAATACAATATGAAGTACACAACTCCTCTCTCAACCAATACAACCTCTACACTTAGAGGATAGGCACAAAGCCACACAAACACCACCTCACACAAGAGGGGTAGGCACTTAGCCAATACAACACATTCACCTCACACTTGAGGGATTCCAACACAAACTCCACCTCTCACTAGAGGGAGCCAACCAACAATCTCCACCTCTCACTAGAGGGAGCCAATCACCTCTCAAAAATCAACCTCTACACAAGAGGGATAACACAAGTAAGGAGGGTTTATAACTTGGTGGTATATCTCAACCACAAACCAATTTTCCCACAAATAAAAGATCCTATAGATAGGATAGCAAATGGCTCAAGTGTGGAAAATCAAGATGTTGGAAAATAAATCACAAGGAAAATACTTGAGAAAACAACTTAGTATTTGATAGAAATGAAGAATAAAGCAAATATCCCAAATCTATATTTTTCTTTAATTTTTTTCAACTCTTGAAACAAATAAAGATGATCTTTAAAACCAATAAACTCTTTTGAAAACTTGCTTTTAAAACAGTAGAGAATAGATGAATTTTTGCTCTTGAAAAATCTTAGAGAAAACCTCTCTCAAATGGGGTATTTATAACTCCCAAAAGGAATCTGCCCGTTGGCAGCTGACAAGGCCAGAATTGGCCTTCTGGTCGACCGGCCAACGGTCAAATTTTTGACCGTTGAGCCTTCCGGTCGACCGCCAGGTCGGCCGTGCCAATCCAGAGAGCAAATTGCTCTCTGGCTGGTCGACCATGCCAAGCCTCACGGTCGACCGTCCGGTCGACCGCCCCCACCCGAGAATGGGGCACTTGCAGTCGGTCGACCGCCCGGTCGACCAGCCCAACTGGCAGGTCAGCGTGAACACTCTTGTGCACGTCGGTTGACCGGTCCGGTCGACCGACTCTGGGTCCGGTCGACCGGCCCGGTCGACCGCCAGAGCCTGCCAGGGCTTAATTAGGGATTGAAAAACTTGGTTTTTAATTGTCAAATAAATCCCATAAATTCACTAAAAATCTACAAAAATAAGTTCAATATAATACATTAATATACAAACTTGTGTGAAAATTTCAACACAAATTTTAAACTTTTTGAACCATTTTTGCGACTTACAAATTTTGCCGAAAATCAAAAACTGTATTTTCTAAAACTTGGATTTTTCAAATGGAAATCCGATTTTTTCAAAACTCATCCAAATACAAAAACATGATATTTGAAACAACTTGAAGCATGTAGTATATGGATATACTCCAATATACATATAAAGATATATATTAATTTTTTTGATATTAAATCCGAAAATATGTTTTATTGAAAAACAAAACTCCAAACACATGAATAGGCATATAAAAATAAGTTTATCTAAGATATGAAGCATACATGTATATAGAACAAATCTAATATACATTAAACCAAGTAAACTTGTATTGAATCTATCAATTCATGAAAACCAAGATCGGTTAAACCAAACCGAAAACCAATAAACATGAAAACTTAAACAAGTGTGTGTGTGTTGTGAACTTGAGCATATCACACTATCTAGTCTTTACAAATGGATTTAAAAACATAAACTAAACTATGTACCGAAGTCTTCTTGTAGAGCGCCGTCTCGAAGTCAACTCGATCCAAACCGTGATCCATCGAGCTTGACTCCAACGAGTGCTAGATATGAACTTTGACACTCGGGCTCTTGAATCACCATGTGAGAAGCTCCAAAACACCTTTGTTGAAGCTAATCACCTACTAATATCTTAGATAAGTATCTGAAACTAAACATCACAAGAATATTAGTAAACATAACTACATGAGTTAATCATCATCAAAACTAGAGTGGAAGGCCTCTGGGCCAACAATCTCCCTTTTTGATGATGACAAAACTTATGGAGTTATATATGCATGGATTAAAGTTAAACTTCAAAGAAGCTCCCCCTTAACTCATGCATAGCAATAAACATAAGATATGCGATGAATACTTAAACATGGATATGCATCAACATGCATAAAAACAATAGAATGAACATGCTCTTGATACTAAACTTTTAAAATAAATTCCTTTTCCTTTTAAAATAAACATGTTCTTAAGCTCTTGATACCAATAAAAATTTCAATAAAAAAAACTTAAGCTCTTGATACCAATCAAGGCCTCTTGATACCAATCAATAAAATAAAATTCTTAATACCCAATTGGAAAGATAATCACTAAACAATAAACATGTATATAAACTCATGCATATAAACTCAAATACTTCTCCCCCTTTTTGTCAATCATCAACAAAGGGGTCAAAGAAAACAATATTCTTCCCTTTTTGTCTTAAACAAAATAATATTAATAAGGTGTGAAATCAAACAAAACTTTCTTGATACCAATTGAAAGAAAAAAATATATCAATTTAGTGCATCATGATATCAAAGAAATATACTAATTGAAAGTACATAATTAAAAGTATATAATGTGGTACATAAAACAAACATAGATTTAAATACCAATTGATACCAATTGTAAGTAAATACCAATTAAAAGGTGAAATATAAATTTTTCTGCCCCTTTATGAATTACCAAATAAAATGATGCATAAGCTTGTATAAGATACCAATTGAAATATAATCAATTGAAATATAATAGTCATTAGAAATCAAGCTTAGCATAATCAAAATTTGTGCTCAAAGATATGAAAATATAGTAAGCACAAATAAAACTTATATTGAGTATACAAAAAGAATGTCAATAGTGAGAAAATAGTTTAGCATAATTGAAAACTCTTCTAAAGTAAGCAATACAAACTAGTTATAAGAAAAATTTGAAAACTAGTACGAAATCCTTCAAGTAAGGAATAAAACAAAAATATATTTCATGAAAACATGTGAATCACATGATTACTAAACACTCAATGGTCGATAAAGCATATCTAGTCTCATGAAAACAAAATATGAGTAAACATCTAATATGAGTGTGCAAGTATAATGTGAAATACGAAGTCATGAAAGTAGGCGATCGAGCTCAAGATGAAATTCGTTAAAACATGAAAATCATCAAAACGATTTAATCTTCAAGGTATATGTATGTCACGTTCAAACTAAAGTATACATACATATCCAAACATAACGAGTCCACAAAAGTATATGCATGAACGCAAGTGGCTCAAGGATGTATATGTATATCTAATAGTTTAGACAAAATGGACATATACATGAAGTTAAATATAAATACGAAAAACATGTAAAATGGGGAATACAAGTCAAATGCATGAATCATCAAAACTAAGCTATACTAGTACATCTAATGGTACAAATGAGCGTTCAAGTACAAACAATAATGGTCTATTTGTGGCTCACTAGTTGTACAAGTATATATCCTAGTTTTAATGAAAACTAACATCCAATCATGTAATCAAAACATAAAGCATAGAAGTCAAAACAAAACTCATAAACATCCATATGATCAATATGTATATGCACATGCATTAGATTAGGACATACAACATTAGTTAAAAACAAAGTGAGAACACTAAATATAAATCCATATAAAATATGAGTGTCTCAAATAACTAAACATGTATATCACTAATCTGATAAACATGGCATATGACATAATGAACATATAAACATGACATGCTAGAAATCAACAATAAGATAAGCATGTAACATACATGGGAGTAAGGGATTGTTACCAAAACCTATGAGGGCAACTCTCCATGTCTTCAAAACAAGGCGGTCCTCCCACCAAACTCCCCTTGAAAGTGATGCATCCAAATTGTCCTCTTTAAGCTCGGAACGCATCCACTTCAAAGCACCATCATGTGAGAGCCCACACCTACATCAAATACAATAGGGGTAGTCTTTGGTACCCATACTCTTTTGGGTACATGGGGGTTAGCTCCTTTCCTAACCCAAACAAACTTATTTGCTAAATTAGAATCATTTATCTTATCATAACAAAATTTTGCAAGGTGGCCCTTACGTCCACAATGTGTACATGTGTACACATGAGCATACATCGTGTTATAAGTGTGTCCGTGAGGAGCATGTGTATGCCGTGATTTGTATGCATGCATAAGAGGAACTTGTTTCTTTCGAAACATAGATTCCAACCGTGAATGGTTCAAAGCACAATGGCCCAAAGTGGAGCCCAAACAATCTACACTTTTCTTCAAAATATTTATATCATTTTGAATACTTGAAGATAAAGTGGAGCATACAATAGGTAAGCTAGGTAAAGCTACACTAGCATAGCAAACATGAGAATCTAAATCATTTTTCAAAGAAACGTTTTTCTTTAAACAATCTTTCAATTCTTGTGAAATCAAATTTATTTTATTTTTTAAAGAATTATTCTCTTTTAATACAAAATCAAGTTTTGAAGTTAAATCCTCATTTTTCTTCAAAACATATTCACAATCATTTTTACTTTTCAAAATTTTGTTTTCATTAAGTGCAAGATCAAGTTGGGATTTAAGCGAGTCACCATCACTTGAAATCTCATCCCTTTCTTGCAAAACAATCTCAAGTCTAGAAGATAAATTTTTATTTTCTTATTTTAAACTAATACTTTCCTTTTTCAAAAGTTTGTATTTTGAAATCAAATTTTCACAATTTTTAGCAAGTTCATCATTCATGGCTTGTGCCTCTAAACACTCATTGCAATAGGAACTAGTACTAGCATCTAGTTGAGTGTCCGAGTGTACCTCAAGGGAGTCATTCCCTTGAACTATGAAGCAACGTTCATCGAACTCGTCTCTTCTAGATCTCCTCAGCTTATCGATAATCTTTGGTAGCTTGGGAGAAGTCAAAATACTCTATACTGCAAAAGCCGAATCATAGTGAGAAAACACATGTAAATATTCTTTATGAAGAGATGCTCTAAGTGCCTTTAGGGCTATTGCATTGGCCTCTTATATGCTTGCTATCATTAAAGTAGGATTCCTTGGTAATGGCAAGGTAAACATGCAAGCCTAGGGCTTTTAAATGACCACTCATAAGAACCTTCCATATGTCAAGTCTAGAGATATCAAACTTGGGAGGAACATCCATGAGTGCAAACTATATGTGTGCAAATGCAAATCCAAATGTAGATTAGCAAAACACGGATCACACTCCTAGGTAGTTAAACCAAATATCAGGAGCGTAGGCTCTGATACTAATTGAAAGTATACCTAGAGGGGGGTGAATAGGTGTACGGCTAATCTAATGAACTAAATGCGGAAATTAAAACTTAATTGCAACTACACTTAATGCAACCAACGAGTGTAGCTGAATTCCCGGTGAACGGCTCTGGACTAACTCCTCTTGATTCCTCTGAATAAGAGTTGAGGGGCTATATGAAGCTCTCGTGGTTAAGCACAAGTGAGGCACACACAAACAAGCCAAGCATATAATGAATGTATGACAATATGAATGATGCAAGGCACAAGAGTAAAAAGAGGAAGTTAGAGAGACAATGGATCAATCGCTAACACACGGATATGTTTCAAAATTCGAGTACACAGCTCTACATCCCCGCCTTCACACAGAAGGATTTCCAATCCACTTGTCCACACAGGACTCCCACACAGGGAACCTCCACTGAGAATTTGGGGTAAATACAATATGGAGTACACAACTCCTCTCTCAACCAAAACAACCTCTACACTTAGAGGCTAGGAACAAAGCCACACAAATACCACCTCACACAAGAGGGGTAGGCACTTAGCCAATACAACACAATCACCTCACACTTGAGGGATTCCAACACAAACTCCACCTTTCACTAGAGGGAGCCAACTAACAATCTCCACCTCTCACTAGAGGGAGCCAACTATCTCTCCAAATCAACCTCTACACAAGAGGGATAACACAAGTAAGGAGGGTTTACAACTTAGTGGTATATCTCAACCACAAACCAATTTTCCCATAAATAAAGGATCCTATAGATAGGATAGCAAGATATGGCTCAAGTGTGAAAAATCAAGATGTTGGAAAATAAATCACAAGGAAAAATACTTGGGAAAACAACTTAGTATTTGATAGAAATAAAGAACAAAGCAAATATCCCAAATCTATATTTTTCTTCGATTTTTCCAACTCTTAAAAACAAATAAAGATGATCTTTAAAACCAATAAACTCTTTTGAAAACTTGCTTTTAAAACACTAGAGAATAGAGGAATTTTTACTCTTGAAAATCTTAGAGAAAACCTCTCTCAAATGGGGTATTTATAACCCCCAAAAGGAATCTGCCCGTTGGCAGCTGACAAGGCCAGAACTGGCCTTCCGGTCGACTGGCCGGTCGACCGGCCAACGGTCAAATTTTTGATTGTTGAGCCCTTCGGTCGTCCGCCAGGTCAACCGTGCCAATCCAGAGAGCAAATTGCTCTCTGGTCGGTCGACCGCCCGGTCGACCGTGCTAAGCCTCACGGTCGACCGCCCCCACCCGAGTAGGGCACTTGCAGTCAGTCGATCGCCCGGTTGACTGACCCAAGTAGCAGGTCAGCGTACACACACTTGTGCACGTCAGTCGACAAGTCCGGTCGACCGACTCTGGGTCCGGTCGACCGGCCCAGTCGACCACCAGAGCCTGGCAGGGTTTAATTAGGGATTGAAAAACTTGATTTTTAATTGTCAAATAAATCCCATAAATTCACTAAAAATCCACAAAAATAAGTAATATAATACATTGATATACAAACTTGTGTGAAAAATTTCAACACAAATTTCAAACTTTTTGAACCATTTTTGCCACTTACAAATTTTACCGAAAACCAAAAACTGTATTTTCTAAAACTTGGATTTTTCAAATGGAAATCCGATTTTTTCAAAACTCATCCAAATACAAAAACATGATATTTGAAACACTTGAAGCATGTAGTATATGAATATACTCCAATATACATATAAAGATATATATCAATATTTTTGATATTAAATCCGAAAATATATTTTATTGAAATACAAAACTCCAAACACATGAATAGGCATATCAAAATAAGTTTGTCTAAGATATGAATCCTACATGTATATAGAACAAATCTAATATACATTAAACCAAGTAAACTTGTATTGAATCTATCTATTCATGAAAACCAAGATCGGTTAAACCAAAACCGAAAACCAATAAACATGAAAACTTAAACAAGTGTGTGTGTTGTGAACTTGAGCATATCACACTATCTAGTCTTTACAAATGGATCTAAAGACATAAACTAAACTATGTACCGAACTCTTCTTATAGAACGCCATCTCCAAGTCGACTCGATCCAAACCGTGATCCACCGAGCTTGACTCCAACGAGTGCTAGATATGAACTTTGACGCTTGGGCTCTTGAATCACCATGTGAGAAGCTCCAAAACACCTTTGTTAAAGCTAATCACCTACTAATATCTTGGTTAATTATCTGAAACTAAACATCACAAGAATATTTGTAAACATAACTACATGAGTTAATCATCATCAAAACTAGAGTGGAAGGCCTCTGGGCCAACAACTTGCATGCACAATCTATTTACACCACAACAAGATCACCAAACAAACAATCAAAAGAAAAAAAATCAATCAAGCCTGTTTTAGGATAGACTTAGACCTAGATGACTCCCAATTAGTTGACTGTCCATGAGAGGGTTATTGCAGTAATCTGACTACAAGTTAATCGGCCAAGCAGGGGCAAAATTCAGTGGGAGGTATTGTTTACCAAAACTATAGGGTTTAGAAAAGTGTTTATCTGATTTATGCTAACTCTAAATTCTTGCAGTTTAACTACGGCAGTAAGGGCCATGCGGGTCGAATCTACAAGGAGGAACATGATTAAAGCTTTTTGGTATTTTTTTAAACACTAAATAGGTTAATAGTTCTTCTTCGAAAAAAAAAGAAAAAGTCTATGTTAAGTGTTAGAGGTAGAAAAAAGATGAAGAACATGATTTGGCTTTGAAGATTAGGGTTTTGAAAATAATTAAAGGAAAAATGGCTAACTAATCATCTACCACCGCTAACTTAATAACCTATGAGACATTAAACTTCACTTTGAATCATAAAAACTACATATTAGAGTTGCATTCAATTCAAATAAGATACACAAGATAGAAAAATCCTATTTGAAATAATCATTAACCAAGACCTAACATTAAACTATCAAAGTTTCCCAAGCATAGAATAAGAAGAATAATCAACATTAAATTACCAAGGCAATCTAAGCACAAAATAAGGAAAACTATTAGGAAGCATTAGCAAATAATAGATTTAACTATCGTCATTTGACTTCAAAAGTATTAGCTATTTCTAAGATTTAAGCATGTATAGGCTCTAATCAACTTATTCTAACATAGAACTAGAAATAGCGGTAGGTAGAGATTAATGGATGAAGAAAATTACTACTCATGAGAGAATCTAAAGAAAGCATTGTAAAAGAGAAAGCTAGCAAAGAAAGTAAGTAAATAAAGATAAGTTAGAAAGAAAAATCTTATTATTGATGTTGTCACCTTCAATTACAAGAACCTCCTTCTTGTTTACAAAGCTTGAACTATAATTAGATCCTAAAAATTACAAAAGAAATTTAGAAGAGAAACTAAAGAAAAATTTTAAGTTATGATCTCTAATGTGGAATTGCTTTTTTTATGAGAGATTTTAGTTCTTTAAATAGGCCTCAGAGCTAATCACAATAGGATACAAATTAGAAAGTTTAACTCAATCCTAATTCAATATGGGAATTCAATTATGTAGCAAGTTAGTGTGTTAATTTCTGAATATGACTTATCAGACGGCTGAATTGGATAAAGTGTTCAACATAAGAAGTGTAGCCCTTCTAGTCCTCTTTATGTAGCATCTTGAATCATCATATTTGAATATTTACAGAGAAAGTTATAATACGAATACTAAGAGGTCTTTAGTCTGAATCCGAATCTGAATTAATTTTGAACTCCATTTAATTTGAATTATCCTCCTTACCCTATTAGGATTATCTTTATCCCATCATATTCTAGAAGTATATCTTCTGATTTTGAGTTTGAATTTTATAGAAAATTATTAATCAGCATGATTTTGTCACATTTTCATGCCCATATTTATCTATAATTTGTTTATAAATAATGCTATTAGGATATTTTTAGTGGTGTTTTGTAGAATGAGCTGTCAAAAAGAAACTGAACCATAATAGCATGCTCCGGAGACTGTAAAATATGCAACAAGAGATTGAAGGTGAGAAACAAATGAATCTGCAGGCAATTCGGAGAAGTTTGAAGCTAGTTGGAGCAAAAACACAATTTTGTAAAGTTCAGAGGCTTTTGTACAATTTGACAATGATGCTCTTCTATATAATTAAATAAATATTGTGGACTTTTATATAAAATAATTAAAACCCTAAGTCTATAAATAGCCATGGAAGGCTAGGGTTTTGGCGGAGGTTAATTTTTCTTTCACCAGTATGTAAATTATCAGATCGAATTTTTAAGCCGTCTCTCTTTCTTCTTCTCTTTCTTCTTTCTGCACATTCTCATTCATGTTACCATTATTATTCTTCATCTTGTGATTTACTAATTCATCAACTCTCTCTCTCTCTCTCTCTCTCTCTCTCTCTTTGCGTGTGAAATTGGCACCCCAGGCCGAGGCGCCCACCTTAATAGGTGCCAAACCACACAGGAGCTTTACAGCGTCTGCCTCTTGCCATACACAGGCGCTTTACGGCGCCTGCCCACACAGGCGCCCCAGGCGCCCAAGGATTGGGCGCCCAGGCGCCTGCATGCAGCAGAAGAGGCGGGGCCCACCAATATTTCCATCAAGCACACAGGCACATGCAAGCAGCAAGGTTTTGTTTCTCCTTCGTCAAGTGCGTGCATGGTATTTGTTTGACTGCAGATTCCTGGTATTTCGTTTAATTAGTTGGGTTGCATTATACTAGTTGTTAATTAAGTTTAGTTTACGTAGTTTAGTTAATTGTTATAATAGTTTTAATTGATCTAATCTATTTAGTGTTCTACTATAATTAAATCCATTAATTATTATACTTGTGAGTAATATTATGAAGTTGATCTCTGATGATTATTGGGTGAACAAATCTATCATGTGTAACTAAACAACTTTTCTGTGCCTAGGGTGATGAAATTAGGCTGTGAGCTTGTGGTAAAATATTAAATCTCTCATATAAAATAAGAAAACACATTAAATAACTTTTAATCAATGAAAAAAATTGCTAGATATTTATAAATTTGACAAGATATATTTAACAAATCATGTTCCATGCTTGGATTTTTTCTATTTGTTGATTTATTTTATTTCAGTTACTTTGATGGAATATTGATTAAATTTAATATCTTGTGCTTAGGACTAAAAATCTAGTATTTCATATCATTGAGATAAGAAGTTATTATTGTGTAATCTCTGAGTTAAGAGAATAATATCACCACACGAATAATAGCTTAGGGGATTCTACCCTAGGTGCATGACTCTTATCTTTAATTGAGTTCACATACACTTATTATTTTTCCTAACCAATTCGCTTAATTCTTGTTAGGATACATGAACACCTTCCCTGTGGACCGACCCTCAAGTTCTGCAATAGCCTGCCATGCACTTGTGATATTTTAAAACGAGGAGACAGAATCTCCCCATCAAATTTTTGGTATCGTTGCTAGGGAACAGTCCTCTTTAGTCTTAGCACGTTTACCGAAAAATTGAAAAATATTTAATAAAAATAGAAATAGAAATATTTAAAAAATATAATTAAAAAAATATAACTAAAAAAATAATATATAATTAATGCAATTCAATCATCACATTTTCCAACTTAATACCTACGCTGATTTATATCGGCTTGGGAACGCGATTCAACAGGACGTCTAGTCAGTATAGAATCGAACGAGATCAAGATGACTGACCCTGTTCCACCAATGGTCCTCATGGACTGATGTTACCTTCCTCGATCATCACACCCGTCATGCATCAGATAGCCGGAAGCCACCGAGAACAACTACGAGCTGAAGCTACAATACATCACTATGCTTCCCAAATTCTTCGGGTGGAATCTGAAGATGCCTATATGTTCATCAATAAGTTCGAGGAAGTGGGCACAATGATGCGAATCAGGTAGCTGAGTGAAGATGGAGTCAAACTAAGGTTCATCCCTTTCTCACTGAGGGACAATGCTAAAAAGTGGCTATACAGCCTCATAACAAACTCAATTACTAAATGGGCAGAGTTTGTTGTAGTCTTTCTGAAAAAGTTTTCCCCAATGCACAAGACTTCAAGAATTCAATCTGAGACTAACCAATTCAGACAACGGGACAAAGAACCATTTTGGAGATACTTAGAAAGATTTAAGAACCATCTATCTCAATGTCCCCACCATGCCATAGAAAAGTGGCATCTCTGTCAAATAATATAAGAGGGTGTCGGTTATAATTCAAAAACCCTTCTTGAATCCATAAGCTACGGTGACTTCATGAGGATGATAGATAATGCTGCATGGATATTTCTCGAAGAGATGACAGAGAAATCAGGCAGTGGGAAGGGTTTAATGAGAAGCCACCAACCACAAACTCAACCACCACATCAAGGAGTGGCATACATTCGATCGAAAACTCCATTGCAACTGAAGCAAAGATGGCAGCACTAATGAGAAGGATTGAAGTATTGGAAATCAAGGGGACTCCTTAGCAATTCGATCATGTAAATCAGACCTCTGTACCAAGTTGCTTTAACTACCAATCTCCAACTCATGTCATGAAAGATTGCCCGTTCCTTCCAAACCTAGTGATGAATGGTCAAGGACAACAGCTAAACGCCACCTATCAGCGACAAAGGAATGATCCATATGCACCAACATACAATCCAGGGTGGAAGAATCACCCTAACCTTTCATGGAATCAAGGAGGAGGATATGAAGGAGGGGCAACAAGCACATCCCAACCAAATGGTTCACAGTATGTGAGGCCAAACACATTCCCGTATCAACAACAACAATCGGCCTTCGTGACACCACGATCCACTCCAACATATGCAAATTCATCAATGCCACCACCCGGATTTGGGAGCGATCAAAAGTTGAACACCATGGAGAAGAACTTCAACTCATTTATGCAATCGACGAATCAGTTGTTGTAGTCCAATCAACAAGCTATACAACAACTCACGCTGCAAATGAGTAAGATATCTTCTCAAATGAGTGAAAGAGAAAGAGTGACTTTCCCCAGCCAACCTGAGATTAATTCCAGGGATACCAGATCTAACATTAACACTTCAAATTCAGTTTAACTGAATGCGGTCCACATATTACGGTTGGGGAAAGAGGTAGATAATCAGGTAGAAGTCTACAGTCACACAAAATCAGCTGACCCGGTGACAGATCCATCATCTTCAAGCTCTAGCAAAGAAATGATAAGGAAGCTAAGGAAGTCATTGAGCCTACATACGATCTACCAGCTCCCTTTCCAAATAAGCTCTAATCCAAAAAGAACACAACACAGACTAAGAAGATTCTAGAAATTTTCAAGCAAGTCAAAGTGAATATTCCTCTCCTTGAAGCTATTGAACAGGTTCCATCATATGTAAAGTTCTTGAAGGAACTGTGCACAAAGAAATGCTCTCATCAGGCTCCAAAGAAGGTCTTCCTCGTTGCAAATATCAGCGAGATCATCAAGAGCACAATACCAGTGAAATACAAGGACCTTGGATGTCTTACTCTATCCTGCACTATTGAGACCACAGTGATTGAAAAGGCCTTACTAGATTTAGGGGCGAGTGTCAATTTGCTTCCATACGCAGTTTACAAGCTGTTAGGAATGGGTGAGTTAAAACCTACAAGGATTACCTTGCAATTGGCTGATAGATCGGTAAAAATTCCAAAGGGTGAGGTAGAAGACGTGTTGATCAAGGTTAGAGAATTCATATTCCCAATCGATTTTATTGTCCTTAAAACTGCACCGGTGGAAAGCCTGAGAGGGCAAATTCCTGTGATTCTTGGCTGACCTTTCTTGGCAACATCAAATGTTTTGATCAATTGTCGTAGTGGGTTGATGAAACTCACCTTTGGAAACATGACTATCGATCTCAATATTTTCAATCTTGGAAAGCAGCCAAGCGATCACACTGACCAACCTTTTGATGTCAACATGATCCAGGGGATATCAACCAACATTTTAAGGATGAAGGATCAGACATCGAGTATATTGACCAAGGGTCAGAGCCTGACGAAATGGAGCAAGAATTTGATGAAGTGTTCGAACAAGCTGATCAAGTGTGTACAACGCACTGGGAGCCTCTTTATGAGTCACTCGATGAGGGAAATCGAGCATCACTTTGACCACCTATGGAGGAGCCGCCTAACTTAGAGCTAAAACCTCTTCCTGAAACATTAAAATATGCCTATTTAGGTGAGGATGAAAAGCTCCTGGTCGTGATAGCTTCCAATCTGAGTAAAACTAAGAGGAATTGCTCTTGTCTGTATTGAAGGAGAATAAGGAAGTTATAGGGTGGACAATGGCTGATATAAAAGGGATAAGTCCAACCATCATCCAGCATCAGATCCACCTAATTGAAGATGCCAAACCAAGAAGAGACCCCACCGCAGAATGAATCCTGTAATGAAGGAGGCAATAAGAAAAGACATTTTGAAATGCCTCGATAGTGGAATCAATTATCCAATCTCTGACAGTTCGTGGGTGAGTCATGTGCATGTGGTGCCGAAAAAGTCGAGAATCACTGTGGTCAAGAACGATGATGATGAGCTTACCTACTCGAATTCAGACAGGATGGTGAGTGTGTATCGATTACAGAAAGCTCAATGTGGAGACAAGAAAGGATCATTTTCCTTTGATGTTCATTAACCAGATGTTGGAACGTCTAGCTGGATATGAATATTATTGCTTCCTTGATGGGCACTCCGGTTATAATTAGATCCTGATAGCTCCTGAGGATCAGGAGAAAACTACATTCACATGTCCGTTTGGAATATTTGCATACAGATGCATGCCCTTTGGGTTGTACAATGCACCTGAAACATTCCAACGATGTATGCTCAGTATTTTTCCGACATGGTGGATAGATTCCTTAAGGTGTTCATGGACGATTTTTCAATCTTTGGAGATTCCTTCTCAAAATGCCTTCACCATCTCAGCCTAGTTCTCGCTCGATGCAGAGAAAAGAATCTGACATTGAATTGGGAGAAGTGCCACTTTATGATCCCACAAGGCATTGTTCTAGGTCAGTAATCTCAAAGAAAGGGATTGAGGTGGACAAAGCGAAAGTGAATTTGATGGCTCATCTCCCACCCCCTAGATCAGTTAAGGATATCAGATCATTCCTGGGACATGTTGATTTTTATCGACGATTTATACAAAACTTCAGCAAGATTGCTCGCCCATTAATCAGCCTTCTCGCCAAGGATGTCCCGTTTGTTTTTTCCCCAGAATGCCTTGAGGCATTTGAGATCTTAAAGAAGGAGCTAATTTAGCCCCTATAATTCATGCATCGGATTGGAGCCAACCCTTTGAGCTAATGTGTGACGCATCTGATTACACGATTGGTGCAATCCTCGGGTAGCGAATTGACAACCAGCCTCATGTAATCTATTACACCAGTAGGACATTGAACGATGCGCAACTCAACCACTCCACAATAGAGAAAGAATTCTTAGCCGTGGTCATTGTGCTTGAAAAGTTTAGGTCTTACTTGATTGGCTCACAAATCACTATCTACATTGACCACACTACTCTAAACTACTTGTTGACAAAGAAGGATGCGAAGGCAAGACTGATAAGATGGGTATTGCTACTTCATGAATTTGACCTTCAAATTAGGGACAAATAGGAGACCGATAATCTGGTGGCTGATCACATGTCCCGTCTACCAAATGCTCCATCCTCTAATATACCCATAAACGAACACTTTCCTAATGAGCAACTGTTTGCCATGATAAGAAAGCCATGGTTCGCTGATATTGTCAACTTCCTTGTGACCAGGAAAACACCTGAAGAATGGTCAAGACAATACAAATATAAGTTTCATTCTCAATTGAAATACTTCTATTAGGATGATCCATATCTGTGGAAGTATTGTCTTGATCAGATCTTTAGGAGGTGTGTCCCTAAAGAAGAACATAAAAGCATCTTGTCATTCTATCATGACCAGGCTTGTGGGGGGGAATTTCAGAGCAAAGAAGACTGCAGAAAAGGTCCTGCAGTGTGGTTTTTATTGGCCCACCCTCTTTAAAGATGCTCACGAGTTCTGCAAATGTTGCACTCGCTGTCAACATGTGGGCAAGATCACAAGGAGGAACATGATACCGTTACACCCAATATTAACAGTCGAAATATTTGATGTGTGGGGCATTGACTTTATGGGACCATTCCCAAACTCATTTGAAAATTCTACATTTTAGTTGTCGCTGATTATATGTCCAAATGGGTAGAAGCTGTGTCAAGCAGGACCATGACAGCAAGGTTGTTGTCAAATTCTTAAAGGAGAATATTTTTTCTCGATTTGGTGCACCACGCGCAATTATCAGCGACAATGGTACCCACTTCTGTAACCGTTCTTTTGAGGTTCTAATGAGGAAGTACTCAATTGCCATAAACTATCAACTCCTTATCATCCACAAACGAGCGATCAAGTGGAAGTGAGCAACAGGCAAATCAAGCAGATTCTGGAGAAAACAGTAAATCTGAATCACAAATATTGGTCGTTAAAATTAGTAGATGCTTTATGGGTATACTGAACTGCGTTTAAAACCAATCTTAGAATGTCTCCGTATTGGCTTATTTTTTGGGAAAACATGCCATCTACCGGTAGAATTGGAGCACAGAGCCATGTGGGCCATAAAACAGCTAAATTTTGATCTTGACATGGTAGGTGAACATAGAAAGCTTTAACTCAACGAGTTAGAAGAAATCAGGAATAAACCATACGAGAACGCCAGAATCTTAAGGAAAAGATAAAGGTGTTCCATGATAAAGTAATTTTGCGAAAGTCATTTAAAGTCCAATTATATAATTCTAAATTGTATTTATTTCCTTGTAAGTTGAGATCCAAATGGATGGGACCATTCACGGTGCGTGTGGTATTTCTTCATGGAGCAGTAGATATAGAAGATCTGAAAAACGGTGTTGTGTTCAAGGTTAATGGGTAACATTTAAAGTCATTCTTGGAAATGCCTGTGAGCGATAATGAGGAGGTTATGAGTCTTCATGACCCCCAATACACTGGATAAGCAGTTCATATATTGTATCTGTATGATTGTATATTATTATGAAAAAAAACTAACTTACTGATTCTATATCTTAGACGCTAACAAAGCAAGTCGGAGAATTGAGAATATGGCAGACCCAGATATAGACCATGGCCTGTAGGATGACGAGAACAATTTTTTGGACTATAACTCACCATTTTTGGAATTTGGTTTTGACCAAGAAGAGTCGGTAAATGAATATGTCAACCGAATTATGCAACCAAACGCTACCAACACCGAATTTTATCTGGGTATTCATAATTGGCAACACAGGCTCTATCCACATGTGCCAATGCATGAGAGTTTTGTGGGATTGCAAAACCTAGCACTGCCATCGCACACGGAAAGCAGAGATGAGTTAGAACGAGCATTGAGATTCTTGCTACCAACCCCGAATGATGAACCCGACCATGAACCTCCAATTGCTAATCGAGAGAGCTCAGGTGAAGGTATGTATATTTTTACTATAGCCTGCTTCATCTTCATCCACTTGTTTTAGAATTTTTCATAACCGTAGGGAGTCAGTGTAGTGTTTAGAGTCTTTTATTTGTCTCCTTCTCTAAATTTGGTGTCAAGTTTTCTATAAGTGTGACAGGATAAGCAGGGATGCGCACATAGGAAACAGTCTCTTGATTGTTTCTACGGCGATATTTCTCTTGGTGCACTATGAGTAATCTACAATTTCTAGCATATTTCATAAACTCATCATTTTTTTCTATATATGTGGATTGTCTGATTATTATGATCATGTGCATAATTTAAGAGTTCATTTCTTATATCTGTATTCATTTGCATGGATGAGGACATGACACATTTTAAGTGTGGGGAGAGATTCACATATTTCTTTTGTTTTAGGAGTCTTTTGGTTTTGTTTTAGTTTTAGGGTGTAATTAATCAAAGATCTCTAGTTGGTTCATCCAAACACATGAGTTCTTCTTCGAAGAGGTTTTCAAAGAGTATGTCAATTGCAGGTTCTTGAATTATATTCTCATGCGATATATTATTGGTTAGCTCATCGAAAGTGAAGATATTCAGATCAAATTTTTTTTTAACGGGTACTCTAAAATTAGGATCTCCGACATATGCCTTCGCATTAAGATAATCACATTCATTCTTAAATGATTCATTAAGAAATAACGACTCATTCTCTATGCCTTCACTTTCTTCATCACAATTATTTTCAACAAAGTTTACCTCAAATGTTTGGTCTTTTATCTTACGAGGTTGTTTTTCTAGGTTAAAGACATTGACTTCTTTAGTCATGTCCCCAAAGGTTATCTCATAGACCCATTCCTATAATTGATAATAGCATTAGCAGTAGTAAGGAATGGGCGCCCTAGGATAACAGGAGTTTGAGCCCTAGAATTGGACACAGGTTGTTTCAAGAACTATAAAATCAACTGGGTAGATAAACTCCCTGACCCGGATAAGGACATCATTAATTTTCCCTTTGAAACTCTCACAGAACGGTCAGCCAGTTGGATTGTGACTCGAATCGGACTAAGATCGCCCACCTGAGTTGTTGATAAACTTAGAATGGAAGCAGGTTGATATTTGCTCCCAAGTCAAGAAGTGCATGACTAATTTCGGCTTGTCCTATAGTGCAGGCAATGGTCCCGGATCCTTGTACTTGATAGGGATCGGACCTGATAGTAACTCACTAATGTTAGTGGCTAAGAAGACTTTCTTGGGTACATTAGTCTTTCTCTTCTTGGTGCACATGTCCTTAAGAAATTTTGCATAGGATGGGACTTGTTGGATAGCATCAAGGAGTGGCACATTTATCTTTACTTGGTTAAAGATCTCAATTATTTTATCCATGTGTGGATTTTGCTTGTTATTCTTTAGCCTATTAGGAAATGGTACTATAGGCTTGTACACCTGACTGGTTGACTTATCTATTTCAGATTCGTCAGATTTGAAAGGATTGGGACTAGATGAAGTGAAAGCTAGAGTGTGATTGTGCTGACTGGGATTAGGTGGTGTTGACACTTGGTTATCAACTTTCTTCCCGACCTCAATGTATGAATAGCATTACATTGATTAATCCTCAGCCAAGTGAGCTTGTTGAGAATTCCTAGGATTCATAATTGATTGACTGGGCAAGGTTCCCTTTTATCTCTCATTCTATGGATTGGCTAATTGGCTCATTTGACCTTCTAGCCTTTGTATGATTTGCATGAGGAAATCTTGGTTCTTCATGTACCTTTCCATATTTCTCTCAAAGTCAGTTATTCTCCTTTCAAGCTGAGGATTCTAAAAAGAGGGTTGTGGAGCTTGGTCGGGAAATTTTGATGATAATGTGAAAAATATTGGGAGAATTATGAGGGTGATTTGGAAAGTTAGGTTGATGATTGAAAGAATAATTGGAATTATGGAAGTAGCTTGCATGGTTTGACTGTGGGTGGTCATTATTTTGTTGGCTCCATGAGAAATTTGGGTGATTTCTTCAGCCAGGATTGTACGTTAGAGCGTAAGGATCATTATTCGGTCTTGAAAAGGCCGAATTCATTGGTCTGGAAAGTGCTGTTAAGCTTGAAACACAAGACACTCCTCAAACACATGATTCATGGTCTGACAGTAAGTACAACTTGAGTTGAAAATTGATTTGGGCTGACTTGATTGATGGACTTAGTTCCTTAGTTTCTAAAACTTTCAGTCTTCTCGCTAGGTTAGCTAACTTAGCCTCGTTAGCTATGGATGATTCAATTGAATGGAGACCTCCTTTAAGAAATGAAGTTTGGATTCCTAGAGCTTTCACTAGTAGGTTCCCACTGGATAGTCTTTTCAGCTAGATTCTCATATAATCCCATCCTTCATGCTCATCCTTCTGCAAGAATCCCCCTTGGCACATGCTTTCTAAGAGGGTCTTGGTTGAGTAGTCTAAATCGTCATAAAGAATTTGGTATTGTCGCCATTTCTCTATTCCATGATGAGGACATTGGACAAGGAGGTCATTGAAGCGTTCAAAGTACCTCCAAAACAGTTCACTAAGTTCTTGCTTGAACTGCATGATGTTTTTCCTAATGAGAGCGGTCTTGTAAATTGGATAGAATTTCTTCAAGAAGACCTTGATGAAACCATCCCAGGATGTGATAGAGCCGGCCGCTAAGCTGTAGAGCCATTTCTTGGCTAAGTCCTTAAGAGTAAATGGGACAAATCTCAACCTAATAGTATCATCTGCAAGGTGTAAGATTTTCATCATTAAGCATACTTCCTCAAATTCTCTTAAGAAGAAATAAGCATCTTTGGACTCTAAGCCATGAAACTTAGGGAGTGTGTTGATGAACTGTGGCTTAAGCTCAAATTTGTATTCACCAACCGATAGAAGTTGGATGCAGGATGGAAGTGAGGTTCTAATGGGATAAACCTATCCTTTAAGATGTCGGTTGAGCCATAACCGAATCTGGTCTTAGTTCGAACTTGGGTGATGATGTGTTTCTAGTTGACCTAAATGAATTAGGGTCTCTTGACCACACTTGCACGCACAAATACAATCACAAATAAGTTCACCAATAGTCAAGAAGAGAAAATAACTAAGCCTAGTCTAAGGTAAACTTGACCTAGACAACTTCTAACTAGTTGATTGTCCACAGGAAGTATAATGCAGACTTTGACCACAAGCTAATCAGCCAGGTCAGGGTAAGATTGGTGGGAGGTATCCGCGCAAAAGCGACGGGCCTAATTAAGCCAAACCACCAGCTTCGTGTTTCGCTCCTCAATCCCTTTCCTAGACACTGATTTGGCAGGAGTCAAATTCTAACACCTTCTCCCTTAGGATAATCTCCTAGTGAGTTCGAGATGTCCCTAAGGCCAACGTCTATCAGGTTTTATTTAGGCTTAGATTGTGCATGCTTGGAGATGGTATGTGGGCTAAGAAAGGGTAATGACTTTCCCACCTTATCTTGATTTGGGTTTCGCCCTTAAAATTGATTGTGCAAAGTGTGCAAGATATAGAAAAGTAACATTCAAAAGCAAATATCATCCAAGAATATTTCTTAAACTATATGCTATGCATACGTACCTTATCTCCAGCTTTCTTCAATAGTAATTATAAAATAAACGTAATTAGACAAATGCCTAGAATGTAAGTCTAAATATTTTTTAAGCAATAACAATCACTCAGATTACTATTAGATTAAAACAGGAATTGTGAATAGCAGATATAGCAAGAATAATAACACAAAAACTTTATTTTTGCAAGCAATATGTCCTGCAAAAAGGAGTTTTAGTAGTCCAACAAAAATTTCAAACTTGCGCTGTAATTTCTTAAAATTCTGTTTCCTACTTTCGAGAGTAGGGGCACAGAATACCAAGTCTTCTCCTGCAACGTATGGGTGCTAAATTTGAATCTTGACATCCCAGAAATAAGACACCAAGATTGTTAAAAATAAATACACCGTTTCCTCTCCGGCAACGGCGCCAAAATTTGATTGTAAAATCAAAGTGATATGAAAATTACCGTGTAGCTTTGGGCTAACGGGTCGTGTCCACGAGGAGGAATGCGATAGAAGCTTTTAAGTGTTTTTGTTAAGTAATAAAGAATGAATTGGTGTCTTTCTTTTAAGTCAAAAAAGAGAATGGAGAGAAGGAAATGATTAAAAGAAAACTTGTAAATTTGGAGAAGGCTTTGGAAAAGGTGATTTTAAAACTTTGAAAAGTGATTTGTTATTTTTAATATACGAAGGAGATCTGAGCTCACTATCTCACCACTCAACAATGTGTTCTTCTATTGAAATCCTTAGTACCTTAACTTGATCATAGGCAAAAACTTAAGATTGATTTTAGAAAGTTTTAAGCAAAGCACATAAGATAGTTGAAAAAGTTAACTCTTTTCTTTAAGAAATCATCTTGAATTGAATGTTAAATCATCAAGTAGTCAAGTATGAGATAAAAATAAGTTCAAAAGATATTTTTAAAGAAATAGAAGTTTAAAAATCTAAACCCATTCTCATATGCCTTCAAGAACACTTTCAACAATGAAAGGCTTAGTTTAGGCATGCAAATGATTCATTGGGTCTTTTTATCAAAACCATTCAAAAAAAGAGGGATCAGAGAGAGGAATAATAGTGAGCTCAGAAAATGAAATTAGCTACTCATGAAAGGTGAAAAACAATACTTGTAAATAAAGCAAGACATACCGTGAATTGGAGTGGAAGAAGAGAGAGCTTGATCCTTTTATTGATGTCACTTCAATCTTCAGATTACAATCACTCAATTTTCTCTCTCACTGATATTTGCACTGAACTACAAATTATAAAACAAAGATACAACTTTTATACTATCTAACAAAGAGCCTAAACCTTAAAAACGAAGAGAAAAACTAAATCTAAGTTCTGGTCCATTTTTCTGTACAAAATCCTGTCTTTTATAGGCAAAACCCCATAGAGAGGAGTGAGGAGATAAGGGGAGCAAACGTTCCCCTTATCTCCACCAACAAGCTGCGGATCCATGGCTTGGGCTGCGGATCCACGACCAGGATGTGGCCAAGTGGCCACATCCTGGTGGAGCGATGGTTGGCATGAACTTGGGCTCCCTTTTTGTCTGCTGGATTCACTATTGTAGCTCCCGGATTTGACGAAACAATCTTTGATTTATTGGCTTCAACCACTTGATTTGGGAAGATTCATTTCAACCGGTTTTCAACCTCTCTGATTTAGCAAGATCTGCCCTGTTCCTAATTTCAAATTTATTCTAAATTAAATCAAAATTTGTTGGGCTTTTGGGCTCATTTCTCTTTCCTATCCTTTAGCCATGGACCTGTATTATATAAAGAAAATAGGACTTATTAATATGATTTATTTATATAATAAGCATGGTAATGTGACAATATGTATGCAATATATGTGACAATATGTATGCAATATATGTGACCGATCAGTGTTAGGATACAAGAACACCTTCCTTGTGGACCGACCTCAAGTGCTACAACAACCTACCGTGCACTTGTGGTATTTTAAAACGAGAGACAGAATCTCCCCATCAATGATATATCCTTTTCTCGGGATAAAATAGAAGCTTCTTATATCCTTATTTTCTCATTTAATTAACTACACACATAATCAAAATTACATTTAAATAGCAATGTTAAATGAATAATAATTAAGGATAAATGTGCAAATGTGATGATGATGCAAATTTGTTGGCCCAGAGGCCTTCCACTCTAGTTTTGATGATAATTAACTCATGTAGTTATAGTTTACTAATAATCTTGTGATATTTAGTTTCAGATATATAACCAGATTTTAGTAGGTGATTAGCTTCAACAAGGTATTTTGGAGCTTTCACATGGTGATTCAAGAGCCCGAGTGTCAAAGTTCATATCTAGCACTCGTTGGAGTCAAGCTCGGTGGATCACATTTGGATCGAGTCGACTGGAGACGGCACTCTATAAGAAGACTTTAGTATATAGTTTAGTTATAGTTTAGATCCATTTGTTAAAGATTAGACAGTGTGATATGCTCAAGTTCACAACACACTCACACTTGTTCAAAGTTTCATGTTTTAGTTTTCGGTTTTTGGTTTAACCGATCTTTGTTTTCATGAATAGATAGAATCAACAAGTTTACATAGTTTAATAAATATAGATTTGTTCTGTATATATGCATACTTCAACTATTTAACAAACTTAGTTTGATAGTCTATTTCATGAGTTTGGAGTTTTGGTATTTTAACAAAACTTATTTTTTGGAAAATACGGAATTTGGTTTTCGATAAAATTTTTATAACACAAAAGAGTTCAAAATGTTTGTAACTTCGTTTGATTTTTACTCAAACAAGTTTGTATTTCAAAGAGAATATAAGAACTTATTTTGTGAATTTTTAGAGATTTTATGAGATTTATTTGGTAAATAAAAACTCAGTTTTTCAAGTCTTATATTCTGTCTGCCAGGCTCATGCAGTCGACCGGACCCGGAGCCGGTCGACCGGAACGGTCAACCGTATGTGCACAAAACGTGCACAAGGCCATTTGGTTTGGCCGGTCGACCGACTGAAGTATCCTTACTCTCGGGTAAGGACGGTCGACCGGGCGGTCGACCGGGGGTTGGCAACGGTCAATTTTGACCGTTGGCCGGTCAACCGGATGGTTAATTCTGACCATAATTAGCTGCCAATGGCTAGTTTTTCAAATGGCTATATAAATGGGTTTTCTCTTCACTGTTTTCAACAGATTTTGGAGAACTTATTTTCTGATCTTACTAGTGTTTTTGCAGCAATTAAAAAGAAGTTTTGGGCTCTAAAGTTTACATTTGATTTGGTGTTTTTCTAGGTTTGAAAAATCAAAGAAAGTGATTTTGGGAAAAGTGTTTTTGGTTCAACTTCTTCATTCTTATTTCTAGTTTTTCCCAAGGATTTTCTTTGAGTATTTATTTTCATTCCTTTGGTTTTTCTCACACTTGAGCTTATTATTCTATCCTATCTATTAGGATCTTTGTTTTGTAAGAAAGAATTGGTTTGTGGTCTTTTGATCACTAAGTTATAAACCCTCCTACTTTGGTTATCCCTCTTGTGTAGAGGTTGATTTTGGAGTGGTGGCTTTGTGCCCTATCCCTCTAGTGAGAGGTTGATTGGTTGTTGGCCTTGTGCCCATCCCTCATTTGTGAGGTTGATTGAGTTTGTGGTGGCTGTGTGCCTAACCTCTAAGTGTAGAGGTTGTGTTTTAAAGAGAGGAGTTGTGTACTCCCGGTTGTATTTGCCCCAAATCCTCAGTGGAGGTTCTCTGTGTGGGAGTCCTGTGTGGAACAAGTTATTTGAAATCCTTCTGTGTGAAGGCGGGGACGTAGAGCTGTGTGCTCGAACCTTGAACAAATCTTGGTGTTTGTTTTGATCCATTGACTCTAACTCTCTCTCTATTACTTTGTGCATCTATTTCATATTGATATATCATATCAACTTGTGTTGTTTGCGTGTGCCTCACTTGTGTTTAACCACGAGAGCTTCATATAGCACCTCAACTCTTATTCAGAGGAGTCAAGAGGAGTTAGTCCAGAGCCCTTCACCGGGAATTCGGCTACACTCGTTGGTTATATTAAGTGTGTTGCAATTTAGTTTTAATTTTCGCATTTTATTTCATTAGATTAGCCGTACACCTATTCACCCCCTTAGGGTATACTTTCAATTGGTATCAGAGCCTACGCTCTGATATTAGGTTTAACCACCTAGGAGTGTGATCTTGGTTGCTAATCTACATTTGCATTTGTATTTGCATATATATATTGTTGCACTAATGGATGTCCCTCCCATGTTTAATATCTCTAGACTTGATATATGGAAGGTTTCTGATGAGTTGTCATTTAAAAAACCCTAGGTTATAAAGTTTACCTGCCATTACAAAAGAATCCTACCTTAGTGATAGCAGGCATATAGAGGCCAATGCACTAGCCCTAAAGGCACTTAGAGCATCTTTGATAAAGAATATTTACATGTGTTTTCCACTATGAGTCCGCTTTTGCAGTATAAAGCATTTTGACATCTCCCGAGCTACCAATGCTTATCGATAAGAAGAGGAGATCTAGGAGAGACAAGTCTGACGAACGTTACTTCATGATCCAAGGGAATGACTCCCTTGAGGTACAATCGGAAACTCAACTAGATGCTAGCACTAGTTCCTATTACAATGAGTGTTTAGAGGCACAAGCCATGAATGATGAACTTGCTAAAAATTGTGAAAATTGATTTAAAATACAAACTTTTGAAAAAAGGAAAGCCTTGGTTTAAAAGAAGAAAATAAAAATTTATCTTCTAGACTTGAGATTGTTTTGTAAGAAAGGGATGAGATTTCAAGTGAAAGTGACTCGCTTAAATCCCAACTTGATCTTGCACTTAATGAAAACAAAATTTTGAAAAGTAAAAATGATTGTGAATATGTTTTGAAGAAAAATGAGGATTTAACTTCAAAACTTGATTTTGTATTAAAAGAAAAAAATTCTTTGAAAAATAAAATAAATTGTGATTTCACAAGAATTGAAAGATTGTTTAAGAAAAATGTTTCTTTGAAAAATGATTTAGATTCTCATGTTTGCCATGCTAGTGTAGCTTCACATCCTAGCTTACCTATTGCATGCACCTCTTCTATAATTGAAAATGATATATCTAAGAAGAGTGTTGATTGTTGGGCTCTACTTTGAGCCATTGTGCCATGACCACTCACGTTTGGAATCTATGTTTCGAAAGAAACAAGTTCCATCTTTACATGCACACCATTCACGGCATACACATGCTTCGTACGTTTATGTACACAATACTATGTATGCTCATATGTACACTTGTACATATTATGGACGTAAGGGCCACCTTGCTAAGTTTTGCTATGATCGTATACGTGTTTCAAATTTAGCAACTAAATTTGTTTGGGTTAGGAAAGGAACTCCATGGACGCAAAAGAGTGTGGGTACCAAAGACCACCCCTATTGTATTTGATGTAGGTGTGGACTATCACATGACGTGAGAGTGATGGTGCCTTGAGGTGGATGCGTTCCGAGCTTAAAAAAGGACTATTTGGATGCATCACTTTCAAGGAGAGTTTGGTGGGAGGACCACCTTGTTTTGGAGACATGGAGAGTTGCCCTCATGGTTTGGTAACTATCTCTTACTCCTCATTATGTTTGCGTGCTTTTAGATCATTCATTATAGCATGTATTGTTTTAATGTTCATTATGTCATATGCCATGTTTATTAGTCCTATGACACATGAATGATTAGTATTTGAGACACCCATGTTTATATGAACCCATATTTAGTGTTCTCACTTTAGTTTAACTAATGTGTATGTCCTAGATCTAATGCATGTGCATTTGCCATAATGATCATATGAGTTTTTGTTTTGATTCTATGCTTCATGTTTTTATTACTGTTTGAATGTTAGTTTTCATTAAAACTAGAATATATATACTTGTACAACTAGTAGGTACAAATAGATTATTATATGTTTGCGCTTAAAAGACTCATTGTACTCATTAGATGTACTAGTATAGTCTAGTTTTGATGATTCATACATTTAACTTGTATTCCCATTTTGTACATATTTCATGTTTGCATTTTAACTTCATGTATATGTCAATTTTGTCCAAACTATTGTTATACATATACATCCTTGAGCCACTTGCCTTCATGTTTATGCTTTTCCGGACTCGTTATATTTGGATATGTATGTATACGGTAGTTTGTACATGACATACATATACCTTTGAAGAATTCTACTTTGATGATTTTTATGTTTTTTAAGGAATTTCATATTGAGCTAAATTGACTATTTTCATGATAATGGTTTCACATAACTCTTGTACACTCACTTTATTTATTATTTTCTCATTATTTATTTTCATGAGTATGATATGGGCTTTATAGATTTGAGTGTTTGGTGATCATGTGATTTACATGTTTTTCATGAAATTTATTTGTTTTATTCCTTACTTGAAGGATTTCGTACTAGCTTACAAATTTTCTTATAACTAGTTCGTATTCTTCATTTTGGAAGAGTTTTCAATTATGCTAAATTATTTTCAAA
>JAVJIF010015740.1:0-55100 GCA_038442645.1 Agave tequilana
CTGTAGTTGTAACTGGGTTGTAAATCATTTACGAATTACGGACTTTTACGCGAAACAAACGACCCCTTAATTCCGGCCATCATGACCACTAATGAGGTCCCGAATTTGCTTTCCCATTGAATTACAATTAAATTGCCAATAAAAAAAAAAATTGTATAACTAAGAAAGCAACAAAAATGGATGAATTTTGCAGTGAACACACAACCTCGACATGACTGGCAAGACCTAATGTGTGGGAATTGAATATTGCATGTACTACAAAGTAATGCATGGAGGAAGAGGCAACATAGGATGGGTTTGAGTTATGTTGTATGTCTTATTAGGCTCAAGATTGATCTACGATTTTATCAAAATCGTCTGAAGAGAAGTTTTCTCCCGTGTCTCCTTCACAAACTTTGTCCGTTCGTCTGTGTGTTTGTTCATCTTCATCCGCAGAGAGAGTGAGCGAGCAAGAGAGAGCTGCCAGAGTATAACAGTGCTCCTCTTTTCCCTACAGCCGCCTCCCCACTCTCCCTCCTCTCCTTTCTTTCTCTTCTCTACCCCTCGCCCCTCTCTCTTCATCCCCCACCTTCTCCTCCTTCTTCCTCTTCTTGGTCGGTGGAATTTGATTGGTTTCTCACCGCAAACATAGTATTGTAGTTTATTTTAAAAAAATTAAAGATAAAAATAAATGGGAGGCAAGCCAGTTTCCTGGGTTTTTTATTTGACGGCCCAGATCAGTCTTGGGCCCCTAGGGTTTAACAAAACCCGGGTCCAATTTGAGACCGTGTCTCTGCCGAACGAGCGGCCGGCCAATCTTTCCCCATGGCGCCCAATCGACGGCGGATGAGCAGCAGGAACGCGGCGGAGCGGTCGGCGTTCTTCGCCCGCCGGGAGGCGGCGGCGGTCCTCAAGAGAGTTCTTCAGGGCGACGCCGAACGCCGCGCCACCGCCTCCATCAAGTCCCTCGTCTTCGGTCCCTCCGTCCGCAACAAGAAGGCCACCTTCGCCCTCGTCTGCCAAACCCTAAAATGTACTCTCTCTCTCCCCCCCTCCCGCCCTCTCTCTCTCTCTCTTAAAAATCTCGTTTTGGATTGCTATTTGCATGTTCAAAATTGTTCGGATGCTCATCGAAGTGGTGACTAGTTTCACTATCAAAATTGAAGCAAATGGAATATTGAATGAAAGAAATGGGACTCATATGAAATTGGAAGGTAGAATTTAAACAACGTGAGCTCAAATAGTTGGTCTAATTACTAAAAGCAAGAATTTTGATGCATGATTTCGTTTTTAAGTAATCACCGATGGTCATGTTCAAATACAAGGGAACATATTTATGTTTTATTGAGCCATCTTAGATAGTCATTTAACACAATTAACTCCATGGCAACACATTGCGTGTTTGTGCAGTTTGATAGAACTATACAATAGTAACAATATCATGCATTTTGTTCACTTAAGAAAGTTCTGATCTTTAATTTTTCATACTTGACAGACCTCCCAGTGCTGAAGCAATTTTAGCAGCCAGCAATGCGTTAAACAGCAAGTGGAAGGTGAAAAATACATACATAGTGTGCTTTAAAACCTTTTTGGTTGCCTTTATTCAACAGAGGCCTTTATATATGTTAAACATGTGTTTCTTATGTTTCGGTGATTCACTAGTGTTATAACAATTTTTACTGCAGAAGCAAGAGGAATTGATGTATGTGGCCTCATATGACATTCTATTTGGTCAGGTATGATCTAAACCATGCTGATTTTCTTTGTCGCCATTTTATTAGGACATTGCGGGTGACAATATAGTTGTGAAGGCTTCGTTCTAGAATGCCATTAAAAGGCCAGTGTATGAAAGCCCTAAAGTTTCATAATCGCAATATTTTCCTTGATTAGCCTAAATTTTAATGGTAAACACGATCGAGAGTGTCATCAAGTGCTTCCGTCACCCATGTACTCCTCCTTCTCCTCAAAGACTATTCTACTTCAAAAGATTTGGTTGGCATGGGAAAAATGCAAAGTTCTTAATTTGTATACTACGTTTTTTTGATAGAATCATTTGAAATGAAGGCTACATAGGTGGCTAACAAGCTGATTCCTGCTATATAGTAATTCATAAACTGGTGTTAGCAGATCAATGTCATTTCATCTTTACTAATATGATGCAAACTCTATGGGGTCTCACGGACTCAGGTTTGGTTGCATGAGGTTCTCAATAAAATCTTGACCCTCTAACACTTAAAATTATTCTAGCCATCATTTCAAATTTTATTAACATCTTTGAATGGCTTGGTTTCTTAGATTCCAATTCTAGGCCTACCTTTTCACTTGCCTTCCATATTTACTAGCTACTCATCTTTTACAAGATATGTGGCTCCCAACTTTTACAAAGCATGCGGTTGTCAACTTTTGATATTATTTTGAATCTTCGACATGAATGTTGCATGAGCATGCGCATTATTGTTGGCACACGCCAATATCTTCAAATTGTAGTGAATGATGTGGGCCTATCAATATGCTTTGATTACTGTACCCTCATGTCAGTCATGTGATTAATTACTGTCGAATTAATAATGTAAAAATGACTTTGCAAATACAAAACACCTGCTATATAAATATCTATTAAAATCATCTTTTTATCTAATTGAAACATAAATTTTCAACCTTCTAAAATTCTAAAGATTTCACAATCATGCTATTCATGTGCATTCCACATGCTAAAAAAAAAAAACTAGTAAATTTGGTTATCAATATTCAATTGTTGTGGAGTAATTTAGGTAACGTATGTCACGTGCAAGTGACAAGGATAGAAGGGTCTATAGATTGAATATGGGGGCCTGGGCTGGTCTATGGATACATGATATGGGGCCACAATTAGGGTGTGATTGAATTTTCTCATTGTGAAACTCAAGGTTTGTCTAGATATATAAGTTAGATTTAAAAAATCATTATATTCATTGGTTTTCTGGTCACAGAATATATTGTGTAAAACAGGAAATATTACCATGAGGTCAGAAGAAACAATGACAAAGTTTAAATTTCCACTAAGAAGAGAAGTTTCAAGTATCATAAATTTTGGGGATTTCTACTCAAATTAGGATGACTGTAGCAGAGACAACTACTAAAGATAAGCAGTAAACCTAAACGAACAGGGAGGCTGTGAAACAATGTACCACTTATAAACTAAATAGAGATGGACCTTAGCTAAATGAAGAAAAAGAATATTCAAATAACTACCCGGATATTTTGAATGTTGTTATTATTATTATTTTTTATCTAACTACACAAGTAAGACAATTTATTGGTTGGTCTTACAGTCTGGCTTCTACTAGTTGGGCTTCTGAACGTACTTGCAATTCATTTCTACTTGCTTCTCCATGAACCATTACAAATTACCCTAACCATTTTGAGTTGGACATTTGTTAAATTCCATCACTTAAAATGCAGGTTGTGGCTGATGTCCATGTCCTGTCTGTTCCGGAAGTTTGTTCATCCATGTCATCTGTAGTAACTGTAACACCTGATTGTGGTTGATACTCATCATGCAAGTTATTCATAGAATCTGCACATATTTTGCCTTGGATTGTCATCATATTTGTTGTCTGTTTGAAATTTCTTTTTTCCTTTGATTACTTTTGCTGACAGTTTCAGTAAATTTATGTTTGATGATGTATTTTCTTGTGAATGATCATTTTGAATGTTTGCGTATATTACTGTATTTTTGTACTTGGAGGTGATCAGATCTTTCCAATATATCTCTATTCTACATGCAATTCAAACCGTATTATATGACTTAAGTCCTTTTATTTTCCTTAGGAGGTTGCAATGACAGGTCCGGCAGAAAACTACCTTATGCGTTCCAAAAATGCCCTTCAGTCTGCTTTAGCAAAGCTTCTTGTGAGAGAAAAAGTCAAGCGTATTGAAGACTTGCTGCCAAACAACCAGAATCCTGGTTTGTCACCACCAGATTCTTTCTAAAATAACACCGTCTTTCTGTAATTGCCATTTACTTTTCAACAATATTGTGATAAAGAATTAACTTCGTAAGACAGGAAGTTTTAAATTCTCCACATTTCTGCTCTCAAACATGTGACTTTTTTGAGCTGTAAATTAGGTTGCCGCAAAATTCTTGTTTTAGGATTGATTATTTGCCTTCTAGAGCATATAGAGGACTGTGTCAATCTAGGAAACCAGCAAAACCTACTAGGACCATATTTGAATACTTTTATTCTAGAGCCAATTTGAATAATTGATTACCTCAATTTGGAATATGGGTTGCCCAATTACAATATTTCAGGTGAATGCTATTCTTTGGTTTGCTGTAATAGGTGTTATTCTGTAATAGGTGTTATTCTGACCACTTCTTTATTTTCAAGCCAAAAGTTCAATTGAATTCAAATTCACTCAAGAAACATGCAATCTAATTCCAGGAATTCAAAAAGAGGTTGCTTAGTATAGAGTAAGAAATAGTTTAAACGCTAGGGCATGAGATTTGATAGGATGCAGCATTATCATAATCTTGCTACACAAGTCCAATTCTCAATTTCATGAGTTCCAAAGCGTGAACTTACAATTAAAAAGTTACCAAACTGAACCTTCTTCAGGTTTTTTCTTATTTTACTAACTGTAAACTTCTAAAATCTGGAATTTGTAAAAGTTGGTTCACCCTCCAAAATTGTGGGTTAAGAAAGAAAATGGTCTTAAGACGCGAAGATATTAACTATAAATTTTGGAATTCATGTTAAAAGTAAATAGTTTTGTTTCAATAACTTTTTGGATTTTGTTTTCTCTCTAACATAAACAAACATCAGTCCCACATTATTAAGTATTATAGATTCCTTTCAAAATTTTGAAGTACAAATGTGTTATGTGCTTTTACACAAAATGCAGCCTAAGCCTTATTTCCTATATTCTAATAGGATGGGTATTGTAAGTGTTTCTATTAGGATATCATCCTATTCCCTTGTGCTCTATGGTTTTTCATTGGAGAACCAAGTATGGTGACTCTGGTCATTATTTAGCTTTATATGTACTATTAAATATAAGGTTAAATCACATCACAGGAGCTACATCTCTCTGAATTGATGGAATCAATTATCATTGAGATGTTAGATTCCCTACTCTCTTATTTAATGCTAAAGGACTTTGAGATTTTCGATATACTTCTATGAACATCCCTAAACCAGGAGATAAAAAACCTCAAACATCTTCTCTAGAATCTTTATTTAAATGTAATAATATAATGAACCCTCCACACCCCCAACACACATTCACACGCACAAACAAACAAAAAAGAAGACACCACCCCCCCCCCCCCTCCAAAAAAAAAAAAAAAAAAAAAAAAAAATCTGTTTTTATGCATGTTTTAAGTCTTAACTCCTTTTTGTTTGACTCTAAGTTTCATTTTTAGTGCTTAATGTTCGAACATATCTGCGATTTTTTATTTTATTCTTTAGGAAATCTTCTTCTTACAAAGGATTTTTCTCTCTCTTGATTTACATCCGGTTATCACATGATGTGTGAATCTCTCAATGGCAGAGGATGTAATCATTAATCAGTATGATTCTAACAGATGAATAATATTAATACCTAGATTTAATGAGGTAATGAAATTGTGGTACCTTCTGTAGCAGACATACTTCCAAGTTTCCATACTGTTATAGGACACAGGAGCAATTTATGAGTAATATTTGATAGAAATTCTGTTGCAACATGCTTGATTAATCTGTGACCTTAGTTTCCTTTTAAACAGATGTCAGAGCATTTTCATTACATATTCTGACTAGTGAGAACATTGTAGACTTCAAGTTGCCCCCTAGACCATGGCCGAATGAAGCAAATTGCTCTGACTTCTATTTGCTTCTGACTCTAACTCTGCCTCGGGCCCGTAGTCTTTTGCACAACCCTCGGTTAAATTCCAGATTATGTGGTTGCAATATTGAACTTGTTGACATATTTGTTTACATTTTTATATTGATTTTAATGGTGATTATCTCCATCTCAATATCTATGTGTTGCTGAACTTGTTTTATTTGTTAAGAATTTTTATATTTATCTATGCGTAAATTACAATACAATGGGTGCCTGAGTTTCAGAAAATCTCAAAATGAGTACAAACTTTAATTTGTTTCAAATTAGGTACCTACTATTAACTTTTGTGCCATTAATTTTGGCCTCACAGTAGCACATGCGGCACATGTGACCTAATTTTTAGACCAAGTTACGCTTTATTCTTCGTTTTTTCCTCTTCTCTCTCTATCCATTCTCTCTATAAACTCATTTTCTTTGAACGCTCTCTCTAAAAGCCACATAGAGTGATTACTTTTGTTATCTTTGCTACTCATTGTTCATGCAAACTATAAACTTTGCTATGGTCATCATGGTTGACTAGAATCCCATGTGGTATTGTGCTCTTCGTCCCTTATGTAAAGTTTCCAACCTGGGCTCTCTCTCTCTTTCTCTATCCATTCTCTCTAAATCCATTCTCTTTGAACCCTCTCTCTCTCTCTATACCTGGGTGACAACATGGTTTTTATGAAGGGAGAGATGGACGAAATTCATTTCCTATTTCTCCATGCAACAAACCTCTCCATGGGGTTGATGGGTTCGGTTTGAAATAAGAGTTGAGTTGGTGTTAAGTGAGGAAAAAGAAGGGTAAAATGGTCTTAAATTTGAGTCATGTGCCTTGCACGTGACTTTTTAGCCAAGAAACTAAGTTACTAACAAACCGTTAAGAAAACTAATGGATGTGGGGCCCTTGGTATCCGTTTTGACACAAATTAAAGTTTAGTACCCATTTTGAGATATTTTGAAACCCAAGGTACCCATATTATAATTTACCCTTATCTTAATGGCGATTACCATATGTGTGTGTGCAACATATAGCTTTAATCATGATTCTATTTTGTTTGAATTTTTCTTTCAGTATATTCCAAACCCAGATATATCCGTGTGAATGCACTCAAGATGGATGTTGAGACTGCAATAAGGGAGTTAGAATTAATAAACAAGGTATGCTTATTTTGAGTATTGTCAATTTACAAAATTTGGCGTTCATTGTTATCTCATGAACTACTTGACTATTGCAACTGGGGGACCAAATTTGTCACAGTTATTTTCATATTCTTGCTAATCCAAGATTTATTTCTCTATTTAAAAGTGCACTAGCATCCATCTTTGGATGAAAATTCTGAACTACATCTTGTATGACATACTAATTCATAGGACTTGATTCACAAAAAAAATCTTCTACGCTCGGATACAGCTCCAATGGTCTCTTCGTTTCTTTCGTCAACTCGAATATGAGAAATTTTGTAAGAGAATCTCTACATGGAAATCTAGGCTGATTGTTATAATACCATATTGGTATATTTTGGCAATGTTAGCATGTGTGATGGGGGACGAACTCTAGGAAATCTCAACATAGGGTTTGTCTCCCAAGATAGGGTTTGGGAATCTCTCCTTAGGGTTTCTCATCTGAAGCACACATGCTACTCAAAATGAACAGTAATCGCCCGATTACTGTTCACGTGAACAGTAACCCTAATCCTGAATGATGGGGACATCTAGCAGGATTTATTTGATTTAGTTGTTAGCTTATCTTATCTTATTGTAGTTTGTTTTAATTGGTTAATTGTTGGTTGAATTTATCCCACATCGGTTGTGGTGGGAGTTATTTTTTTGTAGGCCTATATAAGGCTGAGATTACCATTGTTTTCTGCAGTTAATGATTGATAATGAAAATTGCTGTTTGAGCATTTTGAGTAGCCTGTGTGCTTCGGGTGAGAAACCCTAGGGAGAGATTCCCAAACCCTATCTTGGGAGAGAAACCCTAGGTTGAGATTTCCTAGAGTTCGTCCCCCATCATTTTGGTATCAGAGCTAAATCCTGGTCTTTTTCACTTCTTTCACAAAATCCTAGCTTCCACAAAAACCTTTTTTTTCTCCACCAAAACTTCCACAAATTCCCAAAACCCTAATTCTTGAAAATAAAAAAAGAAAAGAAAAAAAAACCTAGATCTGGAAAAAGAGAAATTTTTTTGGGATTACTGTTCCGTGAACAGTAATCACCCGATTACTGTTCACGTGAACAGTAACCCGATTACTGTTCACGCGAACAGTAACCCCCAGTTCCTGTAAATTTCTCCCCCACAAAAAAAACCCAAAGCTCGCCCGTTCGGAGTCCGTCTTGAGCTCTGTTTGAAGTATTGGGTTCGTGACAGAGCCCCGGAGCTATTAGATAGATTTTCGCAGCGTTCAAGCAGCAGAGACGACCTCCACAATCCCTATTTGGTGCTGCTATAAGTCCTGCAACAGTCCGATTTGGGTCCAGTTAAGCCTTTGAGATTCTTGGGTAATTTTTGAGCTTATGCACTGAAATTTTCCTTATGGGATTTTATTTTTGTGGTCAATATATTCATACTAATGGTGATCCAAAGGAAGTTGAATGAAAAATGTATGCGGCTGTCCCGACTTTTCGTGATTTTTATGACCGTTACGGTTATGAAGACTGAGAGAGCAATCTTGAAACTTTCTTCAATTATTTTTCTCTGACATCTGAGCAAAAGTGCCTCTATGCCCGAATGAAGTTGGTGGGAGAGCCATATCATTGGGTAGAGAGCAATCATAAGTTATGTCGATATTGGTTTCTCTTGCAAGATTTTTTTCGCCCTCGTTATGCTCCACCCATTTCTTCATCTGAGTCAGAGTATAAAGAGCCCAATGTTGAGAAAGAGCCCGAGAGCCGGTCAATCACAGATCTCTGCACTAAGATTCGGGTGGCCCTAGAAAAACTTGCAGCAAGTCAGGCTGCAAAGAGGGACACAGATCCAGAGTCTTCAGCCCTTGTCGAGCCTGACATTCTCGAGGTGTCAGGGTCAGAAGTTGTTGCTGAGTTGGAGCACGAGGCAGAACAAGATAATGCAGTTAAGATAGGGTCAGAGCCAGTAGTTGTTGATGAACCCGAACCAGAGCCAAAGATAGAAGAGCCTCTTCCTCTTGTAAAGAACTCAGTAGATCTATCAGCGGAGCTTGCCATGGAGCTAATGACATCCACACCAACTATGAGGGTGTCAGTGTCCCAAAGATCACTTGACTTGTACGCTTCTTTGCAGATCTTCCTATAGGAGACAGAGTCACAGGAGGTCAGACTATTCATGGTGCGAAGTACAGTTGATTCAATTCTCATCCTGAAGGATGCGTCTCTTTCTGTTACCTGTGCATTGCTTGAGTTGTCATCCTGTATAACAGATCTGTCACAGAAGCCAGCCCCACCCACACCGCCTTGGTTCAGCCTTGATGCATATATGTTGGGTCCACGGCCACCACCATGGCCCGATTGAGAGTTGAGATCTGCATTCGACAGGGTCGAGTTTTTTCCAACCCCGGGGGAATGATGGGGACATATAGTAGGACTTATTTGATTTAGTTGTTAGCTTATCTTATCTTATTGTAGTTTGTTTTAATTGGTTAATTGTTGGTTGAATTTATCCCACATCGGTTGTGGTGGGAGTTATTTTTTTTGTTGGCCTTTATAAGGCTGAGATTACCATTGTTTTCTGCAGTTAATGATTGATAATGAAAATTGCCGTTTGAGCATTTTGAGTAGCCTGTGTGCTTTGGGTGAGAAACCCTAGGGAGAGATTTCAAACCCTATCTTGAGAGAAACTCTAAGTTGAGATTTCCTAGAGTTCGTCCCTCATCAATGTGCTACCATGGACTTTGGTATTAGACTATCAGTAGTAGATTAAGTAAACTATTGCTGATGATTTTGCTTGTGAAATATATTCATATCAAGGCGTTGGTATACAATATGATTTTTCATTAATTATTCATCCAGGTAGTCAGTGGACGCCTGAAGCTTACCTGCTTAAAAATCCATTGAAAAGATTATACTATTTACTAATTTCAGTTTCCAAAAAATTTGGAATTTAGACTGATCAATCAAGCAGAAATCCCAGGAACTTATTTAAACTACATTTCATCATTATTATGAAACGTTTCTCCCATCATAAAGAGGTCAGTTCTGGAGCAAGTACAGCTCAACAAGGACTGATTGTGTTTTCTGAGAGATAGTCACTCATTTCCTACTCTTTGTGAGTTAGATACTGAATTTCTCGTGGAGGAACCTATGCACAAGATGGGGCTTTTGCAATTTACTAGCAACAACAGGCCCACACTTATACTAAGGTGCCAAATTTGTGAATCTATTATACGAACTACACATTAAAGCTCATTTCTTGTTGCTGTCACCTGCTTTATCAACTGATCAAACAGCATACATTCAATTTTCGGTATTCTATTTGTTTCAATTTTTTTTATTTTTTTATGGAAACCAAGATTGATGCATGATAAACTGCAGTAGACCCCGACCCCTTGATAATGCTGAGTTTTATTAATCTATCCATGTGAACTGATAGGTTGCAAAAGATGACATGGTTCCTGACTTATTGGTGCTACCTTCTGGAACTGATTTGCATAATCATCCTTTGGTTGCAAATGGAAGTGTCTTCCTGCAAGTAAGTTCTATTGAACACTCTTTCCTTCCAGAGTTTTCCCATTGTCAGGGTTCAATCTCCACTGCTTGCATTCACTTTATTTCCTGAATTTTGTCACAGTACTCCTTTTTCTAGTGCATCTCTATGTCATAGTAGGATATTGAGTCGTGCATGGACAATTCAATTATTTATGTACAAGAAATTACTTTCCCCATTCTTTATTTTATTATTGATGTTTATTTTACTGTCTTTCTCAGGGCAAAGCAAGTTCTATGGTGGCTGTTTCCCTGTGTCCTAAGCCAGGATGGGAGGTCTGTTTAATCTCATCAGAGCTATTTCTTCAACATAATTTTCTTTAGCACCAGACTGGTGGATCTTTATTCTGTTCTATGCACTAATACCTTGTTCTTTTTCTTTTAGAAAGATATGATTATGTATAAACTAGTCTTCCAGATTTTTGAAGATCAGCTTGACTATTCTTTTCTCTCTTCTAGTTCTTTGCACATTGTGTGTACCAAAAGAACATATAATATAATTATTTACTGGTTGACCTAAAAAATAATCCAAATTATTAAGTAATTCATTGATTTTAAATTAACTTACGATTATAATCTGAGTTAAATTTAAAAAAAATCAAATTATGATATATTAGAATTTACAAATTTGGAATGGCTATAGAAGTTGAAGGGAAATGAAAATATTAACAAATAGAACATTAAATCTCCCCTCTTCACCCTTTAGATTTGATTTTTACTTTTCTTCATGTTTTGGCGTGTTTAATTTGAAATTTCCCTAAACGATCTGAAACTGATGGATACCAAATGCATATACATATTCGCCAAAACTGAAATCGCATGTCACCGGTAAGGGTGAGCATAATTCCCAAAAAACTGAAAAAACTGACCAAACCGAATTAAATCGGTTGGGTCGGTTTGGTTTGAGAAAAATTTCGGCATGGTTCGGTTCAAAATTTGTGGATATCGGTTCATCGAACCGACCTAATACTACTGTAAATTTGAAGATATAAGGGTGTTTTCTATAAATATACTCTATCTTCTTTCCTTTTAATTGTTTTTAAATAATTCTGAGCCTGCCTCACGTGACCTCTCTCTCTCTCTCTCCCCTCTCTCTCTCTCTTCTCCTTCTCACGCTTGATCTCTCTTCCTCTCTCAGAACCCATGATCTCTCTCAAAATCCAGAGACAAAAAAAAAAAAAAATCAATCTCAATCAATGATTCCTCTCCTTCAATGTTTTCTCTCTTTTTAAATATCCTCTCTTTATTTTGCCCCCCAAACGAAAACCTTAAAATCTCAAAAATTGAAACTCATCATTACTTTGAAGTTCATAGCCAATGTGAAGTTTGTTAGGGCCGTAAGATCAAGCCAATGTGACAGATCTTGATGGCTTTAAACTCATTGTTTTGAACTGCTTCCGTCAAAAAAAAAAAAAAAAAAAAAAAAAAAACTGACCACCGAAATTGAACTAAAATTTTCGGTTCGGTTCGTGTTCGTAATTCGGTGCTGTTCGGTTCGAAATGTTTTGACCAAAACCGAACTGGACCGCCCTATGCACACCCCAAGACACCAATCTTCACCTATATTAAGACGGCAGTCATGGCATTAGCAAAAACCAGACGAAGCAAACAAAAGCTTTGTTTCTTGCTAAAAAGGAGTTTTTGTGCCTCATTTTGTGGATATTTTTTAAAATAACTTGGGGTGTTGAGCAGTGTTTAATAACAAGAATCCTAGATCCCGAAGAATAAGTTATGTTCTAGATACTCAAATGCATGAGTTCTCTTCCAAAGAAGGTGCGAGCCTCTTATCTGCAAATCCAATGGCAAGCTTTTTTTAAGATATATTGTCCACGCCTACATTGCAATTATAACTTCTGCACAATCATTAAATATCCTATTCTGCTTTTAGCAGCCTCACAAGTATGCAGGGGTCAGTTTTATGACGCTGGTCTTGAGGTAACAAATTTATCAAAAAAATCAGAAACCAATCACCCCACTTTCACTTCTGCATAAATATAGTAAGGGAGAAGTTTTATTCTGTGAAGAAATTGTTAGCTACTTAGTGAAATACAATTCAGAGATTTTATGAGAGATGCTCATCATGTAAGATTTTATCAGAAGAATAAAAACTTCCTTGGACCCTTATCAAAATGCATTTGCACTCAGCAGAAGACCTTGTTTTTGGAAGGCTTAGATGATGATCATGCTGATGATTATATAATTTGTGGGTTATGAGTTTACCACAAGGTTAGTGAAGTCATGGTCCCAAATGGCGTTACAAGGTTACTAGTGGCAAAATATAGGACAGCCTATTCTATTATTAGGCTTTCCATATGCGTCCTTTTTGGTTCTTTAGATCTTATTTAATATGATATATGCAGGTATGACACAGTAAGTAGGTTTCACTGGAACGCTTTTGCGTCTTTATTTCAATGGAAATGGTTGAGATCTTTGCAGAAATCTATTTGGAGTTTGTCTAATGCTTTTTGCATTATGTCATGATAATTAAGAGATCTGAATAGTTTTATTATCTTTATGTTTATTTTAAGCAATGAATCCATCAATCACGTCTTCTTATAATTTGCCCTCTCCCCTAATAAAATTCATGAGGTAAGTTTTTGCATATTGCGTTTTCATGTCATATTTATGCTGCTCCTGATGCTTAGACCTTGCATATTATTTTGATTTAAAGTTTGTTCTAATTTCTTTTCTCATTTTGTAAAGGTTCTAGATGCTTGTGCTGCTCCAGGAAACAAAACTATTCACCTTGCTGCACTTATGAAAGGAAAGGGCAAAATTATAGCATGTGAACTCAATAAGGAAAGGGCTAAACTTCTAGAAGATACTGTGAAACGGGCCGGAGCACCCAGTATCCTTTCATTGTCAGTAGCTAGTGTTCTTGTTTACTTCTAATTATTAAATTATTTCTGCGAAATCTACTGTACCTTTTTTAATAGCATTTAGATAGTCTTGTCTCCCATGCAGGCCATATGCCTCCTTATGTGTTGAGAATTTGAGAATTACCATATTTAAAGCAATGTGGAAGCTAAAATTTATAATACATATTTAGCTTCAAAGAGGGTTTTCCATCTCAGAAATTATAAGTTCATGTTATGTGAATTGTCTTTTTTCTTATTCATAATAATCTTGACCGAATTTCTTGACCATGATAGGAGCACTTCTTGTTTACTAAATTCATGTAAACCTAAGGGAATATGTAACGATAATTAATTCAAATTAAATAAACTTTTTGGAACAATACTCTCTTTGGGCTTAGCATGCTGTTCTTTATCTTCTCTAATTGACGGTAGTTGTAGAAAAAATAATAGCTTATGTGGACTGAATGCAATAATCCAACATGGGTGAGGATGAAGATAAAGCGATGTCCTTGATGAGAGATGGACATATTCTATGCTTATGCAATAATCTAACTTAAATTCATTTTTTTTTTCTAATGCTTTATCTGTGAATATGTAGAGTAGAAATTGGAAGAATCCTATTCCCTTGGATGAAATCATGTCTCTGACATCTTGCAATGTAAATGATGACTGAAGTAAGGGGAGCAAAATAGTACCTTTCTAGAATTGCAAATTGTGGAACTAGGTATAAGCTGCAAAAGAAGGAGAGGGCTAATTATTAAATAGACTGCTCAGTAAACAGGCAAATGTACAGTTAGTGAAGACAGAAGGAAGTTTTCAAATGCTGACCTTTTTACTAGGGAACATGATTCTGTCCGCTTGCTTCTCTGCTGTGTTCATTAATTTGCTCTAACTACAATCATTTCACAATAGATGCCCGATTTAGTTGAGTAAAGAATAGAGAATTAGAATCCATCAGAGGAGCATAGCACAATATCAGAATCTGAACTTAAGTTTCCTGTATGGTTAGGTTATATAGTTCAGTGCTGTGATGCAAGGAGTGCGGCGGTTACTTCTTTTTATACAGCTGTGCTAAATTGAACATATTTGATATTTCCATGTTCAGCTAGGTGATATTTTGAATGTCTGACTAGATTGTTATATAACAGCATAACACATTCCTATTTTCGCTCTAATTCTTAAAATTTTCTGCGATAAAATTTGTGAGCAACACAGGTTTATTGTCTACAAGGGTGCACTTATCAACAAAGTAGACATAATCATGTATAAAATGCCGAAAAGGTGACCATTCTCCATAGCATATTATCTAATGCATTTCAACATAATATTTTCAGAAGGAAACTCACTTTTCCCTTAACTAGGAATATTTATAAAGAAGAAACTTGCTGATATGTTTGGCCCCATCATCTATTTCCAATACAAAAAAGAGTTGGAACCATAAGCAGCACGTTGTGCTAATAAATTTTTTTCTCAATTCTCAAGTTCAAAATTCATTCTTACTTTGGTCTGTTTGAAACCAAACTTTTGTGCTTATTCAAAATGTCGTCTCATACCTATATATATATATATATATATATATATATATATATATATATATATATATATATATATATATATATATGGGGTTACTGTACCTCAGCCGACGGCTGAGAGAGTTTCTCAGCGGCGGTGACGTGGCTGAATATATGTCACATATCGGCCGCAGAGTGTAGGCGCAAAAAAAATCAAAAAAATCCCGCCTAAACAATCGTGAAACAAATTGACAAAAATACCCCTTTTTTACTTCTAAACTAGCATAAACTCATCCACAAACAAAATTTACCTACAGAATTTTCAGCTGAATATATCTACAGTTATAAAATTCTTAATTCTACTACAGACGAAACATGATATCGTTCAGCACTCCGAAGACAGACGCTGTCTTTTTTCACGTGCCTTATGTAACAGAATTCTTACCATTTTACAAAGTCTGCGATCGTATTCGCAGTCATAGTATAATAAAACTTTCGAACATTGCGACCATCGTCGCAGAATTAATACAATATAACTTTCAATTTTATATGACGACTGCGGCACTAGTCGCAGTCATAGTATAACAAAAACTTTTTTATATCACGTCTGCGACCCTAGTCGCATTCCTTTTTTGTATCACGTCTGCGACACTAGTCGCATTCCTTATTCCCATAAAAATAACAGACGAAACATGCTATCGTTCAGCACTGTGACCTCGTTCAGCACTGCGACCAAGGTCGCAATCTTTTTTCAGCACTGCGACAAAAGTCGCAATCTTTTTTCGCATGCCTTATGTAACAGATTTTTTATAAGTTTACAAAGTAGATTAGCACTACGACCCTGAGATCAGTTCGCGTATATCACATCTTATAAAAATACTATATTAATTACACTGAATTAAATGAAGTAATTAATATTCTATCTACCGTGATACAACAACAGTCTCGAAAAAAGAGATGCACTAATATTAATCTCGATAAAGGAAAGATGAGCACCATATGTAATCTAAAGATATAAGGAAAACATTCTATAAAAAGTTAATTTGTATTTCACGTAGTAAACCTCTGAAAAAAAGGAACTCTTCGGATTCTCCTGCCATAACTCTTCAATTAAATATTTAATTTTTTTACCACTTCTTCCCATAATCAACCGTCACCTATAACAATTATTATTACTATTCATATTCTTTCACATTCTTTACCTTTATATAGTGCTTGTAACTAATATATTATCTCATATCTAAAAACTATATTTTTGCTCTTTCTTTTCAATTTGATTTCAAAAACTTCCAGAAAATAATTTATCTTGAATCATGTCTTCCCCATCTTCTTCCTCTGAACACTCAGATTTCAACTTCAATCATTCCCCCACCGGTCCTCTTTTTCAGGGTATTCTAGTGAATCTGATACCAGTCTGGACTTCACTCCTTTTGACTATATCACTACATCAAATAATATTTTAACTGATCCTCCTCTTCATGAGGATGATGAAGTTTTCATGTGGATTAGTGAGGAGGAAATTATTCCTCAGCCACTTAACAGAGACATGCTTGATGAAAGCATGTCCTCTGATGCTGGAGGCTCGCTTTCCCGACACGGATCGGAAGAAGAGCTTGATAGAGACGATCCATTCTGGGAGTTTATCGATGAACAAAAAAACCCTCAAAAATAGGAAGATGATGAGGAAATAAGTGATGAACAGGAAGACGAGGAGAATGAAGACGACGAATCTGCTTATGATGGTGATGACGACGAGGATTAGGATTTCCTGATCTTCTGATATTCAACGTTATTTTGTCTTCTGTTGACAGCTTTTAATACTTTTTTTGTAAGGTCTTTTTCTGACCATATTATGTTATAAATAAAATTTACTTCTATCTGTAAAAAAATCTTTCATATTTTTAAAATACATATAAAGTATGCCGTATAGTTATTATTTCTGCATCTTATCTGTGATAATGGTCGCAGTACTCATATAATAATTACATATGAAACTGCGAACATGGTCGCTGTCCAGTCATAAAACAGTTTGATCGTTTGCATTCAATAAAGTTATAAACAGCTGCCATGGTCGCAGTTCAAAATTAAACTATATAAACAGATAATACTGCGAACATGATCGCAATCCTCTCAAATCAGTATATTTCACTGTATATCACAAATTAGAAAACTGCGACTGCTGTTCTTAAACACTGCGACCATAGTCGCAGTCCTACTTCGCGTACAATAAGTAAAAAAATTCGTAGTTTATAGGCGGCTGAGACAACAGTTACAGTGAAGAGCAAACATATAAAATCATACGTAAATTGCGACTATAGTATCAGTCCTTAATCACCGTTATTACATTTAACTTGGCAAAAAAAATCATTCAAAAAAAATGCTGTCGTGAGTACTGCGACCATAGTCGCAGTCCTTGATCGCATACTATATGTAAAAAATAATTTAATAGTTCATAGGCGGCTCAGACAACAGTCACATTGAAGAACAAATATATAAAATAATACGTAAACTGCGATTATACTATCAGTTATTAGTCACCGTTATTACATTTAACCAAGCAAAAAAAACGTCTACGACTTGCTCTCGTTAAGCACTGCGATCATAGTCGCAGTCCTTGTCTGAATTCAATATGTAAAAAAAATAATAATTATACATTACATGCGAAAAAAGTAAACTGCGACTATATTAAAAATCAGTAAATTTCAAATCAGATAACAAAAAAATTAATAAAGAAGCATTCAAATTAGTTTCGTAATTTGATAAAAATTGGTGGCAGTTTAAAAAAATAATAATTTATACATTACATGCGAAAAAAGTAAACTGCGACTATATTAAAAATCAGTAAATTTCAAATCAGATAACAAAAAAATTAATAAAGAAGCATTCAAATTAGTTTCGTGATTTGATAAAAATTGGTGGCAGTTTGGCCGCAGTTATAAAAGATAATTGTGACAATATTGACTAACGTCAGAAATATAAAAAAATAATAAACTATACAAATTTACTGTCTTTTACCGCAGGGGTATTTAGTAATTTCAACTGTTTCAATAGGCGGGGCGTCCTTTCTAGTGTGGCTAATAATGTGCCACATCACCGCAGGCTGAGAGGGTCTCTCAGCCGTCGGCTGATATACATTTCTCTCTCTCTCTCTCTCTCTCTCTATATATATATATATATATATATATATATATATATATATATATGAAAAATCTTCAAATGAGAAACTTTCTCAAAATAAGCTTCGTGAGAAAATCATATAGGAGCGATTCCGTGGATGATCTGAACCCTTCATGTTAATCTACATGCTCTAGTTAGGCTACCAATAAAAAAATCACGTAATTCTGAGTCTCTTTGCCCATGCATCAAACATCTTTATTTTACGACGAATATAACATAAGTTTTATAGCCACTTGTTCCATGGGCAGAAAAGCCTGAAATCACGTGATTATTTATTAGTAGCATAAATAAAGTATGTAGATCAAGACGAATGGTTCGGATCATCCACATGATCACTCCTATATAATTTTTTCACGGTCTTCGTGTGAGAAAGTTTCTCACACGAAGACCTCTCATCTCTCTCTCTCTATATATATATATATTTTTTTTTCATGATCCGATCGCACATTATCATATTCATGTTATATGATGTACGCATATAAAAAATCACGTGATTTGAAGTTTGTTTACTCTGTTTTCTTTGGGTTCAAACATTAACGGTTTTTAAACAGTAGAACAAAATGGAACGATTAGATCAAAATGAGTAAATGAACTTCAAATCATGTGATTTTTTATATGCGTATATCTTATAACATGAATATGATAATGTGCGATCGGATCGTTAAAAAAAAATCGGGATGTTGGAGTTTTAAGTCGTCTTCTTAGATTGTAATCTAAGGAGACCTACTAGGAGCACTTGACCATATATATATATATATATATATATATATATATATATATATATATATATATATGAGGTATCTATACCTCAGTCGCCAGCTGAGACTCTCTCAGCTGGCACTGCGACCCTGATCGCAATCCTAAAAAAATTCAGATATTCTCAGTCTAATTAGCACTGCGACTATGATAGCAGTCCTCACAAAACACTGCGATCGTTGTAGCAGTCCTCATAAAAAATACTGCGATCATGGTAGCAATTCTCACAAAAATACTGCGATCATGGTAACGCTGCGATCAGAATCTGACTGAGATTCAGCCACGTCGCCGCCCGCTTAGAGAGTCTCTCAGCTGGTGGCTGAGGTACATCTCTCTCTCTATGTGTATACATTTCTCTCTCTATATATATAAGCAATAATGTATCGGGTTTTGAGATACCTGATACACTATTAACCGAATAATATCGGCCAATATTGATGATATTGATAAGCTGATACTGATACCGATATTTTAAATCATAATTCTAATTTTAATTATTAATCATTATATATTAAAATATTCATTTCATATTAGCATTTTAATGTTGGTTATTATTAATGTGTGAGATATAGAAAAAGTTTAATGCAATTATGCAAACTTTCGGTTTATAACCAAAGAAGTTATTACTTTGAACTAAAGTAAATTTATTATTAAATATAATATTATATTAGTGTTCTACATTTTGTAACTATTTGTTTATTTATGATAAATTTTAAAATCTTGCAAAGGTATTTGGCCTATGTAAAAATACATAATTAGATGAGCTAATATTGTAAGTTTAGGATCTAAGGAGGGAAAATGACTGATTTTTTATTTTATTATACTTGGTGTAACTGACATTTACATTAATTGCATTGTTTATCTTATGTACCTTAACTGGACTCACAGACGTCAACATAGTTCAGGGTGATTTTTTAGATTTAGATACAAAGGATCCCAAGTTTTCAAAGGTAATAAAGCATCCTTTACTGATATTTGAGATATAAAATTGTTATGTGTCTGATATTTTTTTTGTTGAATTTTCTTTCTCTCCAAATAATAACATTGAATAGGAAAGAACTCTGTTTAAGAGGCTTAATGCAATATTATTCTATAAATAATGCAGGGAAACATCTCTACTAATTTATTATCAAATAATTCTTATTGCCCCATAATGATATCATATTTTGAAATAACAATCGGTTTCTTCATGAACACTTTTGTCTCAACCAATAGGATGAATTACAAACTCAGAAGTTTCTGTACAAAGCAACTGAACAAGATGCAAAGCAGGAGGAAATTTTAGTGTCAATGACATGTGATGTCAAAGAATATTGTATATACTCAAGATTGATAGTTAAATGAGAACTGTAAATGCTACAGTCCGCATCATTGGTTGTTATATTGAATGGCAAAACCATAGGTCTAAACAAAAAATAAATATGTAGCATCACATATGTGAAAGGGGATAACTGTGGCTGTGATTTGTTGATGGAGAATTGAAGAAACTGTTTTTATCTTAGAGGAGCATTCAACTTGTTGTGCAGTTGGGCCTTCAAGAGCAAGAGGAGAGGGGTGATGTGATAGTCATTCGAAGTTTTGACAATTATAAACTAGTTGCAGTAAGTGGACATTCAATTTGGCTGACATTTTTTATAATACATTCAAAATCTATGATGAAGTTACTCAGGAAACTGGTGTTGCTTCAGAACATGCCTGCAAAAAATTTCAGTGTATACCGCACCATCCTCCACACAAATAAAATGCAGGCAACCTTACCATTCAAATCAGTGTATTTCCCTATAGTATCCTTGTGAATTGCCTTCAACCTCAAGGTCATCTCAGTCAATTTCCATGTTGATTGAATCTCCCCTTGAATTAAAAGTGGGTTCCTGAATTTACATTTTATGATTGTGGATATTGAATTCTCAGGATGCCTGGCACATTAGAGATTTGAATTAATTTTTTCATTGAGACATTGTTTATGCAAGTATCTCAGAAAGAAAACCTAAAGGAACCTGGAATCTTAAAAATTTCTTATTCACTAATATATAGTGCTAATGTCGTGCATCCGCTAGTCTTGCTAACGTTCTGATTGCAACTGTGCTTGCAGATTCGTGCCATTCTCTTGGATCCTTCTTGCTCAGGTTCTGGAATCGCTACCGAAAGATTAGACTATCTACTCCCTTCATTCAATAAAGGTGATTCTTAAAGGATGCTTGTTATTATATTCAGACCGAATCCTCTTCCAAATAATTTTGGCTTGTTAAGGCAGTTATGTATTAGATTTAAGAATTTGCTAATCTATGTATATTTGTGGTTTGACATTTTCTTTTTCTATCTCAATCCTCAAAACTGAGAAGAGGCAGTCAGGCGACAGACATCGCTAACACTAGATAAACCTGACTTTAGAAAAGGGACAACTTTAAAACAGTTTGTTTCTGTAATGTTAGTATAGTCAAGAAACCCTAGTAATGGGTTAATGTCATGACGCGTGCGCGCGCGCGCGCGCGCGCGCGCGCGCGCACACACACAGAGAGAGAGAGAGAGAGAGAGAGAGAGAGAGAGAGAGAGAGAGAGAGAGAGAGATTTTACATGATATATGTCAAAACAGAAAAAGCAATCAAGTGATGGATGTCCATAGGTTAGCAAACTAACACTGTATAGGCCTGAAATAAAAAAGGGAGAACTCCACAAAACAGCATAGTTCTGTTAAAATGGTCAAGAAATCCTAGTAACGGGTTAATTTCATGACACAAAACACACTTTCACACACACACACAAAATCTTGAATTAGCAGTTCACTTGATATTTCTATCTGGCCTTTCTATATAATTCTATGGCAGAAACTGCATCATGGCATTTGACAACATGTGGTATTCTGCTAGCTGATACTTGAGTTTTTTTCACAATACAAGAAAATTTCTATTCTTTGTCAAAGGATATGTTGAAACTTGAAAGAGAAAAAATTCTTTCAGACATATCAGGTCAGTCTGATATACCGGCTCTTTGTTTTGAAAGAGCGAGTTATTCTGGCAGATTGCTATCATCAGACTGATAACCAACTAGGGCAAGTAGCAAAGTACTAAACAATAACTAGTATGATATAGTGCTGGCAGCTTCCCATTCTCTGTTTGCTAACTATTCAAATATTGACTCATTTTGAATTCAATGTTAGATAATTGGTGTCTACGCTTAATACTGTGAGCCTTATGAAAGTTACTCGATTGTATAACCGTGTTAACAGATCATGAAGCTGATGCTGCTAATTCTCAGAGGGTGAAGAAGCTTGCTGCTTTCCAAAGAAAAGCTCTTGCTCATGCTTTATCTTGTAAGTGTAACTTCATATAACCAATTTCTCACTGTTCATTCAAATATTCTTCACTGGTGCACATCCCAAGGAGGTGGCGCAGTACAGTTGCGACCTGCTAACTTTTTGAGGCGATTCCCCTTAAATTTTCTGAAAACCATGACAGGATTTTAGAATTTATTTACATAAAGAACAGATAACAGTTAAGGGAGCTAATTGGAGGAAAATAATCTAACTGCCTGTACACCTACATACTTTGAATGTTCCTCTCTCTAGAACCTTGCTACCTAAGTGTTGTACATTGCTGCCTTGCACCATCATGCTGTCAGGAACATTTGGGAATACTCCCATGTGGCAGATACTTTGACAAATTTACCATTTTTTACAATCAATGTACACATTTGTCCCTTCTTCTATCCCTGACTTCATAACCTCTATCAAGAAAATTCAAACTCAAGCTTAAAATCAATTGAAAAACTAAAAGAAAAGAAATGAGGGAAATTCTTAATATGGGTCTAATTCATAATTTCCTTCTTTCTTTCTTTCATGGGTTTAGCTCTTATTCTCTTCTCAACCCATCAAACCTATTTATATTTTTTGCTCCATTTTCTCAACGTCAATTAATATTCACTTCATTAAGTTTCAAACTTCAATTACAAAACATCAAAACCCACATCTCATAACCATTGAAAAGTTTTCATGTACTTATATTTTCTACATTCAAATATTCAAACCACTTCTTAATCAAGATCCTTTGTGGGATTTTGTTTTCTCTACATTCAAGTTCTTTTTTTGTAAAGGTGCATTTTCTCTACTCTCTACATTCGAATGTTTAACTCATCTCATCTATCTTTCTTTTTCCTGAAGAAATTATTATTTTTTTCCACTTAATTTATCAATCCTGATCCATAGTTAAAACACAAATTCCTTATTTGCAAGGCGTGTGTGCACGTGCACACACATGCTGCGTGCATATGTGCTCTGCTGTTATTGCACATTATGGTATTAATTGCTTGAAGAACATTAAGGGTTATGCTTACTATCATCAACATGATTCACATTCCTCTCCCTTCTCTCTGCTTCATCAGTAAGTTTACCACAAGATCTGAATTGACAACATGAGCAGATGTTCTATATTAAAAGGTTTTTTTAGAAGATAATGGATATGGGAAAAAGATAGCAAAGTGTTGGGATAAAATATATGTGCCAAGCCAATTTATTTAGATCTCTTATCACTAGCATTTTGGTTAACAACTGTGTTTCTGATTGATTTGTCATTTGTTGGCGTAATAACTCCTAGTTTCTCAATTCCTTCTACAAATTTGAAAACTTCATTCATTTCAGTAGCTAATGGCAGCTCATACCTAAAATATCTGATTCTGGACTCGAGAGGAAATGCACAGGCTTAGCAGTAGCTAATCAGATAGTTCTTTGTCACCTGACAGTTCCTGCAGTTGAAAGAGTCGCATACAGCACGTGCTCGATTCATCAAGAAGAGAATGAAGAAGTCATCAAGTCTGTTCTTCCCCTTGCCGCGTCTCTCGACTTCGAGCTGGCGACTCCTTTCCCTCACTGGCCTCGCCGCGGCCTCCCGGTTTTCGAAGGCGGTGAGTTTTCTAGATACCAGTCAATCTGTAGCCTGAAGAAATCCTCTGCTCGTTTTGAACTGACATTCCTCTGGTTCTTGTTCATCATCTCAGCTGAACATTTGTTGCGGATGGATCCAAAGGAAGACACAGAAGGATTCTTTATCGCCCTGTTTGTTAGAAAACTTGATGCAAACAGATCGAACAAGGCAATATCAAGAAAGAGGACTCCTGCAAAACGAACACCATCACTGCCTTTCAAGCGAATGCTGTTATACAACGCAATGTCAATGGCGAAAAACAGTAGAAAAAGAAGTGAACCTTGCGGGGAACCGAAGCTCTAGGTAATTTGGACAGTCTATGGTGTCTTCTATGCTGAGCACTAATCTGAAATTTCTCAAATTTGTCCCTACAATTTCTGTGCTTCACTTCCATTTGTTTCGCAATTCATCTAAATCTATTTAATTTAGATGCAGACAGAGATGAGAAAGGTCTAGATTTATTATAAGCAAACACTTCATAGATTCCCTCACAACACAACATCAGAAACGCACACATAGTAGCTGCTCACAACAAGAAACGCAACTCAAAAAACACACATACCAGTCTCACAACAGAGACAACAAGCACTACTACATTCATCACATTCATTCAGGCAACCTTGACCTCAATGGTCTTGGGCTTCTTGGGCTCCGGCGGCGGCTTCTTCTGCACGGTCACCGTCAGCACCCCGTCCTGACACACCGCCGACACGGCGTCGGCGTCCGCGTTCTCCGGCAGGGCGAACTTCCTCATGAACTTCCCCATCCTCCGCTCCATCTTCAGGTACTTGCTCCCCTCTTTCTCGTCGGGCTCCTCCCTCTTCCGCTCCCCGCTGATGACGAGCACGTTGTCGTCCTCCACCTGCACCTTGATCTCCCCCGACTTGACCCCCGGCATGTCGATCACGAACGAGTAGCCCGTCGGCAGCTCCTTGACGTCGGCAGGGGTGGACGCCATCGCGCGCGCGTCGCGCACGTAGGTGCGGGTCGGGGCGTTGAACGCCTTCTCCATCTCGTCCGGGATGTCCATCAAATGCTGCAGGGTGGAGAAAACGGGGCTGTCAACGCCGAACATTCGAACATCCATTGCTTGATTGGCGATGCAGAATTCTGACACCGAGCTGGGATTTTTTTTCTTTTTCTTTTCTTTTTTTTTTTTTTTTCCTTGATTTGATGGTGGAGAGATGGGGCGTGGAATTTATGGGAGGATGAGAGAGGAGTGGAGTTGTGTTTCTGTAACGTTCGAGAGAGTGCCGAGACTGAACCTTCCCGAAGAGTCGAGAATGAGCGGGGGATGTTTCTGAAAGTTTCTCGAAGCTGGAGTTAGCGTGAATGACGGAACTACCCCTGTTTTTTTTCTCTCTTTTTACGTGTCAGCCTTCTTCTGATTTTATAGTTTAGGTTTTAGTTTCTTGGTTATTTCTTTTAGGGGTGTTGGTTTGAAGGAAGTGGGCGGAAGTAAGGAAATGAGAAAGTATAATTGATCACTTCCCTATCTATTCAAACACCGGAAAAGGAAAATAAGAAAATTTCTTTTCCTTTTTTATTTTCTCTTTTACACAACCATTTCCTCACTTCCATAGTGCTACAGTTAATTTTGTGGTCATATAAATCTCATTTGTAATAAGTTGTAGCGCAAAACAGTTAATTTTTGATCATGTAAATTTTACTTGCATTCTAATTATAGTCCATTTTTTATTTTTCTTAATTAATTTTTATTTTAATATTATTTTGCGGTCAACTTTGTGGTCAACTTTCCCACTTCCACTTCTACATTATCATCCGAACATTGGAAGAGACATAACATTTTTCAAACTACACTTCCCAACAACATCCAAACACCGGAAAACTTATTAACCAATTCTCAAGTTCCAAAGGGAACTATTATCACTTCCTTACTTCCTCACTTCCACTCTTAACCAAAGAAATAAGAAGAGTTGGCAAGAGAAATTTTGAAATGCAAAGTTAAATTCAAAATCAAGGCGATTTTTTAGTGAATTTACCTTGTAACAGCATCGCCATCATCAGTAGTTCCTCTGTTCACCGACATCGAATGATGTCCAATATTTTTCAGATCTCAAAATCACATCGATCACAAACATAAACAAAAACTCGTCGCAAGCGTGAACTAATGAGATCTGTAAAAGGTCAATTCCAAAAAAGTCTCCTGAGAAGGTGCTTTCCGCTCTCCTTTCAACCCTTATAGTGACTTGACCGTGTATGTCGATCCACGAATTACTCTGCGTCAGAATCAGGGTTGAAGGGAGAGCTGTGAATTACTCTGTGTCGGGGCGATATGGAGGATAAAAGAGAGAAAGAAAATATATAAAGAAGTGGTGGTTGAGAGGAATCAAATTATACTGACGTGGATGAGTTTATAGCGAATAAAATAGAAAAGTGAATTTTTTTTTCTAATTATAAAGGAAAGTAAGTGACTGTGACGAATTTTTTTCGTTTTCCGACCGAACGCTCTATCAGCGAGGCAAACCTCATTGGCATGGATGCAGTGACGAAGAAAAAGGCAGCTTTTGTGAAGCAAGTTCAACAGTCACTATAACTGATTTTGAGGCGCACAAATTGAGCATTGATGCTGCAAGTGAGGTATAGGGGCTGTTTGTTTCACATAAAAGGTTGTAAAAGGTCATAATTCGTAATTGACTTACATCTCAATTACAACTAACGGTATTTATTTGGACTGTAATTCGTAAAAGATTTACACAATTCAATTTTCACTCACTTGCAACTCAATTCCTACTCACTTACAACCCACTTACATTTAGTTTAGTGGTCATGCAAATTTGTATTATTTTTTATATTAATATTATTTTTTTAATATTTAATATTTTTTTTGTATTTATTTGCAATATTTAAATTTTTTAATCACCAAATAGTTAATTTTGTGATCAACTTTTCTACTTACGACTTACACATTACATTACGACAATCAAACACTGTAAAACACAATACATTTTCTCACTTACAACTTTATATTACCAATTAAATACAGTAAAACTTAAATGCATGTAAATTATTTACAACTATAAAAGAGTTTTTTAATTAAGACTTACATATTATGACCAATTACGATAATCAAACAGACTCTTAACGCACTTTTTCAGAATACAAGTCTGTTGAATATAGTTGTTCTTTTGTACGAGTACTATTATTTTGACTGTGCCAAACTGGTTCAAATAAATTGACGATAATTTCATTTGATATTGACCCAGTGATTGTCCTGTCAGGACTTGGTAATGGCGGGTTAGAGATCATTAAACACAAACCAATATGTTAAACGATCAAGTTGGTTTCCAGCATGAATGTTGATGGATTTATGATAACATATGCATGAGAAGGAAATTTTTTTTGCTCACCACGTTTTTCGTTACAGCTGTGTGTTCATCTGAACTGTTCAATCTGGTGGGTCTCCGGGTGAGACCTAATGACCCGACTCGACTGAATGGCTCTCAAGACACGGCGACGTCTTGTGAACTGGAGAGGCGGTGAGCAAAATGGAACTACAAGGGGCCTGTTTGTTTCGTTGCAAAACGTCGCAAGTCGTAAGTCGTAAAATGAGAATGGAAAAAGTGAACTGTAGCAGAGAAAATATATTGTGTTTTACGGTGTTTGGTTGATAAAGTGAAGTGTAAATGGAAAAGTATATTGTGTTTTACAGTGTTTGGTTGATAAAGGGCCTGTTTGGTTGCAAGGAAGTGGGCGGAAGTAAGGAAATAGAGAAGTATAATTGGTCACTTCTCTATCTATCCAAACACTGGAAAAGAAAAATAAGAAAATCACTTTTCCTTTTATATATTCTCTTTTACACCACCATTTCCTCACTTCCAGAGTGCTACAGTTAATTTTGTGGTCATGTAAATCACATTTGTAATAAATTGTAGCACAAAACAGTTAATATTTTGACCATGTAAATCTCACTTGCATTCTAATTAAGTCTATTTTTTATTTTTCTTAATTAATTTTATTTTAATATTATTTTACGGTCAACTTTGTGGTTAACTTTTCTACTTCCATTTTCACATTATCATCCAAACACTGGAAAAGACAAAATATTTTCTAAATCATACTTCCCAACAGTATCCAAACACCGAAAAACTTACTAACAAATTCCCAAGTTCCAAAGGGAATTATTACTACTTCCTCAATTCCTCACTTCCTCACTTCCACCCTTAACCAAACAGGCCCAAAGTGAAAGTGTAAATGGTAAAGTATATTGTGTTTTACGGTGTTTGGTTGGTAATGTAAAAGTGTAAGTGAAAAAGTTGACCACAAAATTAACTGTGGCAGTGATTTAAATATTATAAATACTATTAAATTAAATCTACTATTGCAAATTAAATTGTATTAATAAATTTGAGATAAAAAATTAATAATCTTAATATTTTATTTATAACAATAATATTAATAAAATATTAGTATAAATAGTAAACTATTACTAAAATATTAACTAAATAAATAATATAAAATTTTACGAAAATCTAACGAACATTAATAAAATTTTAAGAATACTAATAAAATATAAATATTAAAAAATCTTACAACAATAATAAATATAGTTATAATATTATAATATTAAAAATACTTGAAAATTATTATAATATAAATTTTATTATAATATTATTGTAATATTATAGAAATATAAAATTAACAAAGTAAATTATAATTATAATTTAATAATAAATTATCATTATAGTATTATTATACTGAATTATTATTACAATATTAACATAATAAAATATTAATATAATAATAAAATATATTATGATATTAATAAAATATTTTTTTATATTAAAAAATAAATAATTAAATATATAGTAATTTTATATTAAAGTATAATATTGTTATATTAATAAAATATTAACTCTAAATAAAATAATTAAAGATGGAATAAGTATTAATAAAATAATAAAGTATTAAATAAAATATTAAAAAAATAAAAAAAATAGTAAAATATTAAATATTAAAACAATATTAAAAACAATAAAAAAATTAAAGATTAAAAATATAAAATAATTAAATAATTAAATAAGAAATTGAACGCTATTTAAAATATTTAATAATATTAAATTATATATTGATTATCAAGTGACTGTTTTGAACTGTAAGTGTACTACAAGTGAGAGTTACATGATCACAAAATTAACTGTAGCAACTGCAAGTGGGAAAATATGAGAAAAGTGAGATTTATATGACCACAAATTTAACTGTAGCAACTACAAGTGGGAAAAGAAGAGTTGTATTTTGCAACTTGTTTTTCAGCGAAACAAACAACGAAAATGGAAAAGAAGTTTTACGACTTGCGTTTTGCGGCGAAACAAACACGCCTTACAAGTGAGAGTTACATGACCACAAAATTAACTGTAGCAACTGCAAGTGAGAAAAAATGAGTGTAAAAGTGAGATTTACATGACCACAAATTTAACTGTAGCAACTGCAAGTGGGAAAAAAAGAGTTGCATTTTGCAACTTGTTTTTCATTGAAACAAACAACGAAAAATGGAAAAGAAGTTTTACGACTTGCGTTTTGCGGCGAAACAAACACGCCCTGCAAATCATGTACTTTCTTTCTGCAGATACAAAACATACATGTGGGCTCTACCCTCTTGAATTGCTAGCGGGCCTCATTTTATCGGTGAAATGGTAGCACTAAAATTAGTACCATAATAACAATATTACAGCTAGCATTGCTCAGATAAAAACTACGATCAATGGTCAATCATACATATTGAATCTATAATCCAAGTCATCACTGGGTCCTGTAGACAATTGATAGGCCGACGGCCCGTTACGCCTATATCTGGGACGAAAATGGGTGACATAATTTTCCCCCACAAGTTGCAACCCGCACGTGCTAAACGGGTGAGGATACTAGGGATGCAACGCTGACGCGGGTCCCACCAGTTTAAAATTCAAAAAACTCCCGCATCATCGCTTTGGTAACATCGGCATGGAGGGAAGAATATCCGCCTGGAACTTTCATCCCAAATCTCTCACCCCTTAATTATCATCACAATTGTCCCACTAAAAAGTTGCCACGTAACCGATTTCTCATCGGCCCCACCAGTAAATTTTTATATGATTTGCTGATTTTCCTGGTTGCTGTCGGAATCATTTACAGCTGATCCTTGACTAAGTCCTACCTTCCTCATACCCACCGCCGGGGCAGTCAATCAATTTATGATACCTACACCCTCCTTTCCACATATACACTCCACCAATCTAAACCCTCCTTCCCTCAAGGAGTAGAAAATTTAAAAAACGGAGTTCACCAATCACATTTATTCAATCAAGTAAAGTGCCCAACTCTCGAACACACCGGCGACAAGAACGCCCCTCTGCTCAAAATCCCCTTCCTCCTCCTCCTCCTCCAAATTTCGGATCCGAACGCCTTAACAATGCTCCGAAGTCCCGATCCGACAAAGAAAAAGCTCCCGGTTTCCTCCGCCTCCGGCGCCTCCGGCGGCGGCGGCGACCCCTCCAACGTCCGCTTCCTCCGCGAGATCGAAGCCCTGAGCAAAGCCCTCGCCCTTGACCCCAAGGCCCGCCGCCTCTCCCTACCGCCCGACCCGAAACCCAGATCCGAACCCGAATCCAAATCCAAAACCGCATCCATCTGGAGCTGGAAGCCCATCAAGGCCCTTTCCCACCTCCGCCACTCCCGCCGCTTCGACTGCACCTTCTCCCTCCTCGTCCACTCTATCGAGGGCCTGCCACCGGCGCTCTCGAGCTCGGCCTTCGTCGTCCACTGGCGGCGGGCCTCGGACTCCTCCGGCGCCAGGACCCGCCCCGCTAAGGCCTTCCACGGGTCCGCGGAGTTCGAGGAGGCCCTCACCTGCCGCTGCTCCGTCTACGGCAGCCGCCGCCGCGGTGACGGTGGGACCCACGGGGCGGCGAAATACGAGCCGAGGCACTTCTTGGTGTACGTCACGCTGGCGGGGGCCACGGGGTTCGATTTCGGGAAGCACCGAGTCGAGCTGACGGGGATCTTGCCAGTGACGATGGAGGAGTTGGAGGGCGAGAACAGCTCCGGGAGTGGAGCACGAGCTTTCGGCTTGCGGGGAAAGCGAGGGGGGCGACCCTGAATGTGAGCTTTGGGTACTCGGTGGGGCCCGAGGGCGGCGGTGGTGATCGGAAGGGAGAGGGGCTCCGGCGTGTTGGGAGTGTTCAAGGGGCGAGTTTCAGCAGTCAAGAAAAGCCGAAACTGCCAGTGAAAATTATCAAGCAGGAGCCGGAGGTTGATTCGAAGCCTGAGTATGAGGAGTTTGATGAATTGACTGAGTTGCCGGAGTTGAAATGCTGTATGTCCGCGGGGCCTGTGAGAGTGAGTGGGGAGAATGAGTGTGAGGAGCCGGAGTTTACAGTGATCGAGAAGGGAGTCGAAATTGACTCGAGGGAGGGAATTATCGCGTCTGGGTTGGAAAAAGCTGAGCTTGAGAGTGTAAATCAAGGGGATGAGGTTTTTTGCCAAGAACCCAAAGAGGAAACTTTGCTTCCTACAGATACAATGCTGAAAGATTTAGACTTGGAGAAGGAATTGGAGGGATTAGAGTCCCCAATAATTGAATTTGAGAAGACGAGATTGAATGATTTAGGGTTAGCGAAAGATTTAGACTTGGAGAAGGAAATGGAGGGATTGGAATCTCCAATAATTGAATTTGAGAAGATGAGACTGAATGATTTAGGGTTGGCCAACTGCAATCTTCCGATTATTGAATTGGAGGGATTGGAGTCCCCGAGAATTGAATTTGAGCAGATCAGATTGAATTACAAAGCAAGGGGCATGAAGAGCAAGTCCCTTAGCTTGGATGATGTCACGGAGAGTGTTGCGAGCGAGTTCTTGAGCATGCTTGGTTTGGAGAATAGCTCCGGCAGCGACCCTGAATCGCCGAGGGAGCAGCTTTGGAGACAGTTTCAGAAGGAAAGTTGGAATGTGGAGGATAGCATCTTTGGTCCTGACACAAATTGTTCTGACATTTCCGAGGATTTTGATCTTTCTTCAATGATTCATGCCGCTGAGATGGAGCAAGAGAAAGAGTCTGTTGCAATGAACGGTAAATCTAGGACCGAAATGTTGGAGGATGCAGAAACGGAAGCTTTGATGCACGAATGGGGCCTGGACGAGAAGGTCTTTGAGATCTCTCAGCCTGGGAGCAGGAGTGGATTTGGGAGTCCTATTCATCTTCCTCCAGAGGAGCCGCTCAAATTGCCACCTCTTGACCAGTGATTCAGACCAAAGATGGTGGTCTCTTGCGGTCCATGAGTCTGGTAGGACTAGAAAGGGTAAAGGTTTGAAACTAGAATCAGCAAGAAATGGGGATGCAGGCTCAGAATTTGTTTCCTCAATGATCTTGCGCCATTGGCAGTGGATAAAGGCAAAAGCTGCTGCAAAACCATCTCAAGTGACCACAGAAGTACAGTCTGGAGATACTCTATGGAGCATTTCTTCACAAGTCCATGGTACCGAGACGAAATGGAAAGAGCTAGCAGAATTAAACCCTCAGATAAGAAATCCTAATGTTGTTATGCCAAACGAGACAATCAGATTGTTCCAAGTGCACAATCTTTGGGTGAAAAGAGCTGAGCTCAGGTATTTGCAGGGAACAAGATTGGTTATTGCTGCTAAGTGCTCACTGCTTATCAGATTGATATCAACATCCTGCATTTATACGAGTTTGGTCGTGGATGTTTAGCTTCTGATCACTTCCACATGCTTCCATAAGAAGTTTACAATAACAACAGACAGCAAAGGGAGGATTTTCTTTTGTAAATTAATATGCTCACGTTGTGCTTCAGCCAATCTCAAGGATCTGATTTCTTTTCTCTGATTCGGAACAATACCTCTTTGCTCATCGAAGTTGAAAGATAATAAGGGGTAATTATAAAAATCCCCGGCATGAAAAGACAGACGTCTCCGTTTTTGGTATATTTTCTGGTATTTTTTGCTTCATCTGCCTGGTATGACGTGCTTACCTCTTCTACATGTTTTCAGGGCTTTTCAGCTTTACCTGTATCATTTAGTTAATTAAACATTAAAAAGCCATGCTTCTTGTAGAGTTGATAAATGCTTGTCTATTAGTTTTGCATATAAATATATGTGCTCATCTTTTGTAAGTACTGTTGCTAAGTTGTAACAGCTGGTATTTGCTTTTGTAATTCCCTATAAATCTATATGTTGATTTTGCTCCCTTTTTTGGGTTATCATGTGTATTGTTGTGCTTCTTTTAGTACTACTAATGCAAACTATATTCGTTATACTTGATGGGTATCAATGAAATTGATTCTCTAACATGTCTTTCTAGTTTTTGATTTGAGTAAGCTTGCTATTAAGACTTTGAAACCTACTTATAAGTACTTATCTTGTTCCCTTCTTTTGTATTTCCATGTCGTGCCCTCATTGTCATTGCTTGTCTAGCAGTTTAGTGAAATCATAGTTGAACAAAATAGCTCGATTGTTGGAAATATCATTTTGATTCCTTATTGGAGAAAATCTTATGCAAGTCAACTGCTATACAGTATAAGAACGCAAAGACTAGCAAAAGGTTTTACTGGAAAAGAACGGATTTCTGGTGCATGGACAAGTAATCTCGAGTCCAGGACTAATAAAGGTTACAAAAGTTACATAACCTCGCTTTGCATTTGGATGTTGACATGCAAGTAAACCTTGAATGAAGGTGCTATAGAATGATTGCCATTTTCTTCAGAATTAATTGTGCAAAACTTGAAGCTTTATGAGAGAGTTTAGTTGGAAATGTGAGTAAATTTAGGTATTCCAAGTCAATGCTGGTTTTTGTTTGTAGATTTCCTTAGCATCAATACTCTAGATTTTCATTGACTCATTTTGGAATTTGGAACGTGTATACTATGTGCGTTGTCTCGTTCATTGATTTCCCTCCAATTAAGATAGGCCTTGTGGTACGTGAGGTCAACTCCAGAGAAGCCTTTTACTTTGAATCCTATTTACCATGGAAAACATAGATCAATGGTTGCTACAAATTACGAGGGCCATTAGGATCTTAAGGATTGTGTATGTACTCCTTCACATCTTGTCAGAGTTGTCAAAGAACAATAAACAGTGTTGCTGTTTATCTACTGAGTTTGACATAAACTGGAACTAAGTTATGAATGTTCGGAACTGCAGATAGAACAAGGCTGGAGTTATTTCATTCAGGATATGATGAATTAGAAAGCTCGCACTTGACTGCCCGAAATTGATCTGCTAATAGTAAGAGTGCCGATAGCCTTAGGGCATGTTCTTGGCCTTCTCTGTTGACAAATGTATTTGGAGAGAGGAAAGACTTATATCAAATATATTAGACCACCTTGGCAGTCCCAGACATTGGAGCCTTGATTTCCTTAGTGGAACGCCTTATGCGACTAGTTGAAAGCCTGGGTTTAAGGATGAAAGAGAGAGAAAAGAAGATAAAACTGTTAGAGTATTTAAGTGGCAGCAGCAGGTCTGTCCAAGACTGTCGACAGCAGAACAGGGGCACTGAGAGGTTGGCGAGGTCGCTGGAGTGTTGCTATGACAGAAGAGGCGTCGCGAGTGGTGCGCAAGGGTCGGAGTCGGAAATGAGTCGTGATGGTTGCGTGATGGCGGAGAATGAGTCGCCAGGTCAGAAAATGGATCACGAGTGTCCTGCGATGGCAGAGGATGGGTCGCAAGTGGTGCACGAGCGTGAGAAAGAATAGAGGAGATGAAGGGAGGAGATACTAGTGGTGAGCGAGATGGATCTCATGATGCACAAGGTAATGCTCTGATACCATGTTCACGATGAGAGAAGATGGCATAACCCTAGATTGGGTAGCCAGGTTTTAGAATAGTAATAAAGGGAAAATGAAAATTGTGCCCATAAATACTCTATTAAAAACAAAGTAACAATGAGGTTTTGCCAAGCTCTCTATCTTGTTTATTGATCACCAGAGCTGGAAATTGCTTGATTCAATCCGCTTGTCCTCCCCCGTCTCTCCTTCTTCACATCTCAAGCAATGAAGGCTCAAGCCAGTCAAAAAAGAAGAAATTTAATGTTCTAACTTTATCCCGTCGATAATACTTTAAAGTTATATGGAAAACAACATTAAAAAACCCCTGATTAGTTCTCTCAAAAAAAAATCCTGATTAGCTATACCATAGAAACATAAAATATGTTCTTTATATATCTTAAATTACCTATAAAAGAAAAGAGGAACTATTATAGACATCTGTATAAGCAAGCATGCACCTACTGAACCCACAGACATGTGACCATGTCCATGTATCTTATCCATGTGACCATGTCTGTCAGTGTCCATGTTTCCTAGCTACTTATTTACTTAAGAAACAACATCTTTCTAACACCCAACACTTAAAAAAGTGCCTAGATCTCCCTAGGCTATTGCAAGCACTAGAACGACCACCATGCCTAGAACTTGTGAAAGCCCCAATTGCCTTGGTGTTGAGGCTGCCAATGCACTTGAACCAGATCGTGTTGATGGCGGGCGATGCTTGTGGCAACACCGGCTGAAATCTTCCTTCTGATGTTTATGATATTTCTGTAGAATTACTTTGCCAGTATTGTACTGCATTTCTGGAGGTAGAAAATGCTGCGATTTTTTCTCATCCAAGTTGCTGAGAAGGTTTTATTCCTTTGGTGTTATTTGAGTCAATTTTGTTATCTGGATTGATTATGAATTGTTTGATATTTGATGATTTTTTGTTGAGAAAATTGATATTTGGTGATTTAACTGCACTATTCTATTCTTAGTTAATACATGTTAGTAATGCACTTGGAATTTCAGTTTGTCTCCCCACTTCAGTATTCTCCCTGTTTATCACTGTTCACATACATGACATCTGTATAAATCTTTCATTCACCAATCTCACAACTTCACCTGTTTGTTCAAATGTGAAGTAATCAAATCCCTGGCTGCTATCCCCAGTATGATTGCAGTAGTCCTTTCTGCACAAAATAATGATTTTGAGTATGCTTTTCATCAATAATTATAAGAAGGGGGTAGAAACAAAGAATTCCTTCACTGCATTTATAACAGGAACTATGAAGTTTAGGTGAGAGATCCTATACGCAAGCCATAAACAGAAGCAAGAACCGGTGTAGGATAGTAATTGATTTCTATTCAGGAACAAATTGGTGCCACTGGCCAATCCTACAGTTAAGTGTTTGCTCTTTGGTGCAGGGCACCATCCATCAACCTTTTCTTGAATAATAAGTGGAGGAAAGGAAAGATGTAAGCTTTAGCTTATTCTATGACAAATCTAATGTCTAGAAATATAGGATTCAGAACTTTGTACAGTGAAATTTGTACGTTCGTAAATTTCCATAATTTGTGACAGCTGATTGAACAGAAAGGAAGCTCGGCTTTTGTCAGATGTGACTTTTGGGCATTAATTTACTTGTATAAGCTTATGCTGTTGTGCATAACAAATCCGTAATCTGAAGAAACCTCTTGCAATACAAAGCAAAACAAACAAAAAAGAAAGGAAATGAAAAATAGGGATAAGAATATGATAGGTACAACACGCATCCAAAAGAGAAATCTTTTTGCATTATCTTCCTAATAATAGATACATTGCAGAAGTTGTACCTTTCTGCTCTAGAAAGTGTTCCAGTAGGCCAGTTCCACATCATGATGTTGTGTCTACAATTCTACTTCTGAAACTTAAGCTTACACCATACAAGAGTTTTCTACAGAAGTCTATTGGCCCAAAGGCCTATCACTCTAGTTTTGATGATGATCAACTCATGTATTTATAGTACTAATGATCTTGTGTTTAATTAGTCTCAGATTTATGATCAATATCTTAGTTGGTGTTTAGCTTCAATAAAGGATTTAAAGTCAAGTTTTGAAGCTAATACGGTTTGATTCAAGAGCTTGTGCATCAAGACCACATCAAGTACTCAAGAGGAGTCTAGCTCGTCGGATCAGGTTTGGATCAAGTCAAGAAGATGAGAAGACTTCAAGAAGAAGACTTGTATCTAGGTTTGTTTTTATAAGATTTTGTTTTTAGATAAAATGTAAAGGATAGAATAGTTGGTGGATTGCTCAAGTATACCATACACACACACACTCTTGATTTAGATGAGTTTTCATAAAAGAGTTTTTCTTTTTGAAAAATACCGGTTTGGTTTTTGGAATTCAAAGTATATATGTTTTAACCAAAATCATATTCAGTGCTTATTGTCAACAACTTAGATATTTCATCATTTATGTGTAGTGGATCATATCCATACACACTAAGCTTTAAAAGAGTTTAAAATATCTTATTTTTTTATTTGGAGAAGTTTTGAAAAAATCTATTTTGGAAAAATACGGTTTTTGTTTTATGCCAAAATTTCTAAGTTACAAAAATAGTTCAAAATGTTTGTAACATGTCTTGATTTTACTCAAACATGTTTGTTTATCAAAGTATAACACTGAAACTATTTTTGTAAAATTTTAGAGATTTTATGGGATTTTATTTAAGCTAAAAGTCAACCTTTTAATCCCTAAGTTGTTTTCTGGCTTCTGCCGGTCGACCGGGCCGGTCGACTGGGCCGGTCGACCGAGGTAGAAGTCGGTCGACCGACGTGCACAGACGTGCACGCCAGTTCTGGCTGGAGGGCCGGTCGACCGATCCGGTCGACCGACAGAGAGCTTCTGCTCTCTGGAAAGCCCCGGTCGACCGGGCCGGTCGACCGGCAGAGAGTGTCTGCTCTCTGTTCCAGGCCTCGGTCGACCGGGCCGGTCGATCGCTGGCCCAACGGCCAGATTTCTAACCGTGGGCGGTCGACCGGGCCGGTCGACCGACAGCAGTCAGAACTGCTGACTAGGCTGTAGCGGCTAGTTTTTGATAGGCTTTTAAAAGGGGACTTTCATGGGCTATTTTCACTAAGATTTTTGGAGAGTTTTAATGATAGTTTTTCCTACTCTATTAAGAGGTTTTCTCCACTTGTTTGAGAGCAAATATTTCCAATTAAAAGGGAAGTTTATCAAGAGTGTTTTCAAAGTGATTTCTTGTGTTTTCCTCCACACATTCCATCCTAGTTCTCTCACACAAATACTTGAGCTATTCATTGCTATATCTACCTATAGGGATCTTTATTGTGAGAGAATTTTAGGTGATCAAAGTGTTGTGATCACCAAAGTTCTACTTTTTACTTTGAGGAGGCGGATTTGCGGGTTCGCGGTGTTTCGGGTTCTTGTATGAACTCTTTGTAGAGGTGCGGCCTCGGCGAGCTAGTGGGCTTGCGGTGTGTTCTTGCAGGAACAAGAGAGGGACTAGAGAGTCCAAAGAGCTTGTAGGTGTTGCGGCACCAAGTAATCCAGTGGGATCGATTTTAGTGGAAATCCTTCATAGTGTTGAAGGCGGGGACGTAGAGCAAGTGTGCTCGAACCTTGAAACAAATCTCCCGTGTTTGCGATTGCTCTCTCTCTTTCTCTTACTTGTTTATATCTTGCATGCTTATATTGTCATTATCTTTATATGCTTGATATACATTGTGTGCTTAATTGTTATATGCTTGGGGATTGTTTGCTAACACTTGTATTCAACCAAGAGAGCCAACGCGGCACCTCAACTCTTATCTAGAGGAATCTTAAGGAGTTAGTCCAGAGCCCTTCACGGGGAATCCGGCTACACTCTTGTGTTATACGTGGTGTTTAGTTTAAGAAGTTTTTAGTTTGCATTGATAAGTTTTAATTCCGCATTATTAACCATTAGATTAGCTAGTCACCTATTCACCCCCCTCTAGGTGATTGCAATTGGTATCAGAGCCACGTGCTCTTGATTTGGGTCTTACAACCTAGAGTTAAAGATCCTCATTTTATAGCTAATCACAATATTTGTACACACACTATGGATTTCATGTCATCTCCCACCTTTGACATTCTTAACATCCAAACATGGAAGGTTAAGATGTCTATGTACCTCAAAGGTCTAGGCATTCATGTTTATCTTGCTACTATTAAAGATTCATATGTTAATAATAGCAAGTATATTGAGGCTAATTCAAAAGCCATTCATGTTTTGAAGAGTACCCTAAACAATGATTATTTATGTAGGGTGGCTAACATTGACTCGGCTTTTGTAGTTTGGAACACCATCATTTTCCTTGGCGAAAATGAACAATATTATGCGGGGAGCGACTCGGATGTTGGAAGTGATGCTTCCAACGTATGCTACATGGTCCAAGGGGATAACCCTCTTGAGGTAAATACCGAATCCGAGGTAGAAGAAGATGTTGACATGTCTTATGATGAGCTTACTTCATTTTGTCAACAACTACTTGAAAAATATGACATGCTTAAAAAGGATAATAAGAAAATGAAAAATAAAATTGATTGCATGTTAAAAGAAAAGGATTCTTTTCAAACTAGATTTGAAAATGTTTTAAAAGAAAATGAGTCTTTTAAAAATAAAATTGCAAGCTTTGAAAAAGATAATGAAAGTTTGAAAAATGAAAATGTTTCCTTGCTTTCTAAATTGAATGATCTTTGTGAAGGAAACACTACTTTGAAAAATAAAATTGTTTTGGTGGAAAAACAAAGGAAATTGCTTTGCATGAAAACACTTCCTTGAAAAGAAAAATTGTTGAAAAAGAAAAAGTTAATATTTCTAAAAAGAAACAGTTTGTTGATCATGCTTTACATGCCACAACCATTGATAAAAATGAAGTTAAATTTTTAAAAAATAAAATAGATTGTTTGAGCTCAATCTTGATCAAATGTGCTTTTAATCATTCTAAATTGGAGTCCTTATTTTCAAAGAAACAAACTCCACATATTCATGCACATCACCCACATCATGCATATGCACACTTTGCACGTCATGATCACACTCATACACATATGCATCCTAGAGTGTACAAGTGTACACATTGTGGCTGCAAAGGCCATTTAGCAAGATTTTGTTATGATAGAATTAATTCTTTAAATTTTGCTAATAAGAATGTTTGGGTTCCTTACAATGCTAACCCCCGAGGACCCAAAGACAATGGGTACCAAAATCCCCGCCTTTTGTATTTGATGTAGGTGCGGGTTCTCACATGACGTAAGAGAGTTGGTGCCTTGATGGTGGATGCACATGGACATGATGGACATACATTTGACGCACCGCTATCAAGGAGGTTTGGTGGGACAACCACCATGTTTTGGGGATTTAGAGTATAGTTCATGTGTTAGTAACTATCTCTAAAACTCTTAGTTTATTTACATGCTTTTTCATATATGATATTTTTAGCATGTTCATGTTTTATTTGTTTTGTGCTTCATGTGGTAAAAATATGGTTAGATGTAGTATTTGTCAAAACTTGTGTATATACGTGTACAAGTAGTGAGTAACATTTGATTCATATACGTTTGCACTTCATTGTTCATTTGTACTCACTATATGCACATGTATAGCCTAGTTTTGATGATTTTCTCATTTACACTTGTTTTGCCTATTTTCATGTTTTACTTCATGTATATGTATTTTGTATTCAAATCTAATAAATATACATGTATACCCTTGAGTCATTTGCCTTCATGCAATTTATCTTATGGACTCTTTTTATGTTTGGGATATGTATGCATATTATTAGTTTTGGATAAAAACATACATATACCTAAAAGTTTGTTTTTAAATGAAAAATGAATTTTTCATGATTTGTTTGATAAAATGATATTCATGTTTGTTTTGAGCTTTATTGACTAATTTCATGAAAAATGCTAATTACATGATTCTTGTACACTCTCATTTTATTTGTTTACTCATGACATTGTTTTCATGAGATATTTTGAGCCTTATATATTTCGAGTGTCAATTCTTGTGTTTTTAGCATGCTTCATGGATTCATATGATTTGATTTTATGTTTGAAGGATCTTTAACTAGTTTTTCAAAAATTACTTTTAACTAGTTATTTATTCTTTGTTTGGTAGTGGTTTTCACTATAAAAATATTTTCAACCTCCTATTTTTGAAAACCCCTACCAACTCCGTTTAGGGCGGACGGATGTGCGACCATGCCTTGTATGTTCAAATTACATATCTTTTATCATGTGTATGAAAAAGGTGGATTTTTTATGAGTTATACACTAATTTCACTTCATAATCTCAATTGGTATCATAATTTCATTTGGTATCACAATTGATATATCTTGTATACTCATAATCTTGTTTCTATATATGTATGCTTTCAATTTCAAATTATATCAATTTCTATTGGTATTATCATTTTCATACATATATATGATTTGTTTGTACTTGATTTAAAATTGGTTTACATGTTTAAAGCACAAAGTTTGTTTATGCTAAGTTTGATTCAAATATTTATTTTCAATTGGTATCTCAATTGATATTTTAATAAGCTTATGCATTATTTTTAAATGGTATTTTTATTGATATCAAAAATGTACAATAAACTTTAATTGGTATCTATTGATTTCAATTGGTATTCATATATTTCAATTGGTATCAATATGTTTCTATTTTTGGTTTAAAATTCAAAGTTTGTAATGTTTATTTACAATTGGTATCTTAAAATTTGATTTACTAATATATCTCAAAATTTGTTTTATTGAGAAAATTCAAAATTTTGTTTTAATAAGAAATATTAAAAATGTTTTGATGTGTATTGCCTATATGTAAGGGGAGCTTAACATCTCTTCTACATATACATTCACGTTGAGTGTATCTTATATTGAGGGGCTTGACAACTCTTCTTTATGTGATACACGTGTGTAGGGGGAGTTTCACATCTCCTCTTATGCATTGCATATTATGCGTTATGTGAGTTAGGGCTTGTCATCTCTTCTTCATGTAATGCATATACGTAGGGAAGTTAACTTAGCGTCTTCCTCTTCATGAATGTATATCACATATATCTTTTTATTGGTTGATTTGATTTCACCCCTTTGTTGATTTTTGTTTTTGACAAAAAGGGGGAGAACATTATTTTTATGTTTACTTTAACCCCTTTATTGATGATTGACAAAAAGGAGAAGTATTTTAGTATATATGCATGTTTTCCTTATTTTATACATAAAGGGGGAGAAGAATTTCTTGTTTATGCATATTGTTTTGTTTTGCGAAAAAGAGAAAAGAATTTGATGAGTTTTATGCTTGATTGGCATGTTTATTTCCTTATATTTGCATACATGTTTGTTTAGTTTATGTACTTCATTGTCATATTTATTTATTTATTGTTATGCATGAGTTAAGGGGGAGTTTCTTTGAAGCTTTACTTTAATCCATGCATATATAACTCCATGAGTTTTGTCATCATCAAAAAGGGGGAGATTGTTGGCCCAAAGGCCCATCATTCTAGTTTTGATGATGATCAACTTATGTAGTTATAGTACTAATGATCTTGTGTTTAATTAGTCTCAGATTTATGATCAAGATCTTAGTTGGTGTTTAGCTTCAATAAAGAATTTAAAGTCAAGTTTTGGAGCTAACACAGTTTGATTCAAGAGCTTGTGCATCAAGACCACATTAAGTACTCATGAGGAGTCTAGCTCGTCGGATCAAGTTTGGACCAAGTTAAGAAGATGAGAAGACTTCAAGTGAAAACTTCAAGAAGAAGACTTGTGTCTAGGTTTGTTTTTATAAGATTTTGTTTTTAGATAAAATGTAAAGGATAGAATAGTTGGTGGATTGCTCAAGTATACCATATACACACACACTCTTGATTTAGATGAGTTTTCATAAAAGAGTTTTTCTTTTTGAAAAATACCGGTTTGGTTTTTGGAATTCAAAGTATATATGTTTTAACCAAAATTATATTTAGTGCTTATTGTCAACAACTTAGATATTTCATCATTTATGTGTAGTAGATCATATCCATACACTAAGCTTTAAAAGAGTTTAAAATATCTTATTTTTGTATTTGGAGAAGTTTTGAAAAAATCTATTTTGGAAAAATACGGTTTTTGTTTTATGCCAAAATTTCTAAGTTACAAAAATAGTTCAAAATGTTTTTAACATGTCTTGATTTACTCAAACATGTTTATTTATCAAAGTATAATACTGAAACTATTTTTGTAGAATTTTAGAGATTTTATGGGATTTTATTTAAGCTAAAAAGTCAACCTTTTAATCCCTAAGTTGTTTTCTGGCTTCTGCCGGTCGACCGGGTTAGAAGTCGGTCGACCGAGTCGGTCGACCGACGTGCATAGACGTGCACGTCAGTTCTGGCTGGAGGGCCAGTCGACCGACCCAGTCGACCGCCAGAGAGCTTCTGCTCTCTGGAAAGCCCCGGTCGATCGGGCCAGTCGACCGGCAGAAAGTGTCTGCTCTCTGTTTCAGGCCTCGGTCGACCGGGCTGGTCGACCGCTGGCCTAACGGTCGGATTTCTGACCGTTGGCGGTCGACCGGGCCGGTCGACCGACAGCAGTCAGAACTGCTGACTTGGCTGTAACAGCTAGTTTTTGAGAGGCCTTTAAAAGGGGACTTTCATGGGCTGTTTTCACTAAGATTTTTGGAGAGTTTTAAAGATAATTTTTTCTACTCTATTAAGAGGTTTTCTCCACTTGTTTGAGAGCAAATATTTCCAATTAAAAGGGAAGTTTATCAAGAGTGTTTTCAAAGTGATTTTTTGTGTTTTCCTCCACACATTCCATCCTAGTTTTCTCACACAAATACTTGAGCTATTCATTACTATATCTACCTATAGGGATCTTTGTTGTGGGAGGATTTTAGGTGATCAAAGTGTTGTGATCACCAAAGTTCTACTTTTTACTTTGAGGAGGCGGACTTGCGGGTTCGCTGTGTTTCGGGTTCTTGTGTGAACTCTTTGTAGAGGTGCGACCTCGGCAAGCTAGTGGGCTTGCGGTGTGTTCTTGCGGGAACAAGAGAGGGATTAGAGAGTCCAAAGAGCTTGTAGGTGTTGCGGCACCAAGTGATCCGGTGGGATCGATTTTAGTGAAAATCCTTCATAGTGTTGAAGGCGGGACGTAGAGCAAGTGTGCTCGAACCTCGAAACAAATCTCTCGTGTTTGCGATTGCTCTCTCTTTTCTCTTGTTTATATCTTGCATGCTTATATTGTCATTATCTTTATATGCTTGATATACATTGTGTGCTTATTTGTTATATGCTTGGGGATTGTTTGCTAACACTTGTATTCAACCAAGAGACGGCACCTCAACTCTTATCTAGAGGAATCTTGAGGAGTTAGTCCAGAGCCCTTAACGGGGAATCCGGCTACACTCTTGTGTTATACGTGGTGTTTAGTTTAAGAACTTTTTAGTTTGCATTAATAAGTTTTAATTCCGCATTATTGACCATTAGATTAGCTAGTCACCTATTCACCCCCCCCTCTAGGTGATTACAAAGTCAACTTCCGACATTTCCTTGAGAACATTGCTGGGCAGATAAATTATGGCAATAAGAAGTTCAGTTAAATGCATGGTTACTACATGGCCCGGGGAAGGGTGTATTATGGTTATGGATACCCTCGTAGGTTGTTATGACATAGCTAGAGTCATCTCTTGCTCTCTCAACTCTCTTCTTGACATTGCACCCATCACTTAAGCAGCGATGGTAATTCCTGGCATCACATATCAATTTGTTATTCACTTGTGTGGTGTAGCATGGAAGTAGAGTGCGGGTGACAAGGAAATATCAGTGCAAAAACATGGTAAGAGTACATGCTCTTTTGGATGGTAATTGCTTATGCAATTGTACCTATGCCTATGATGTTGATTTTCATTTTCTGGTGAGACTTAGGGCTTTCTTGGATTCAGTTTATGTTGATGTATCATATTGCCTGCCACTGTAATTTATGCATCTTGTAGCCAGTGTTACACGGACACTGGACATGGGTGTCGTGTCGAGGTGTCCGGCGGGAAACCTTTTAGAAAATCGAATAGAGGAACACGACCTGGTTTCCATAGCCGACCATTCAAATGCATGCATAGTCAGTTCAACAAAATAACCTAAGATGTTTTTCTAATACAATATAGTATTTAATAAGCATAAGAGAGCTCCATGTATGCAATATAGTTATAAGATTATCATAGTTTACTACTCAAAGTGCCATTTGAGTGTCTGAGAAGTGTTCGCGAAGTGTCCAAACATTTGAGAGTCCGACAAGTGGAAGAACCTAAAATTTGAAATTTCATTGTAGCAAACATATGCGCAGCTATTGATCACCATGTTGCTCTGAGCTCATGTCATGAATCTAGCATAAAACATCCTCGGTAAGAAGTGTGATATAGGCAAGGCAAAACAACATGACTTCAATCCCGTATTAGAAAGGAAAAGAATGGATACAATGGTTTAATATAATTGGATCCAAAACTCTAGTGGTAGTTTCCGCTCTTGGTCATATCTCATGTGGGTTCCAACGTCCAATTCTTTTAGCCATATATCCATCAAAGTCAGAGATGGGGCCTTTGTCACTAAATGTTGAGAATGACTTAGGTCTCTATTGATGTTAATGTTGGGTTTATTGACTTGTGAGAGGGAAAACTTGAGTTTTCCTCCATTTGGCTTTGATTTTTAGTCCCACATTGGATGTGACAAAGGAGGTTGAGTGGTATAAATACCAACTCCTCCACATTCTACTATTAATGGACTTGGGCCATAGGCCGGACTTGGGCCATGGGCCAAGCGAGCCTTTATTTTTTATTTTAAATTTCTGTCTAAGATTTTATGTTGAGATTTATTTGTATTTTATCGTTCATTGACTCTTGTCTCCTCAGTCACCAGCATATCCTGAATTCGAATATCTAGAAATACGTACATGCCTATGTTTCTTGTACACTAACTCTTTTCTTGGACAACTCTTGATGTAAGTCAGAACTCTTATCACAGCTAACCAATGAGTCTCTCTGGGCTGATGCATGAATCTACTCAGTGTACCTACAACAAAGGTTATGTCTGGCCTAGTAATAGTGAGATATATTAACTTTTTAATCAATTTTCTATATTTTTTTGGATCATCAAGTGCATGACTGTCATCAAATCATAAATCCACATTGGCTTTCATTGGAGTGGTAGCAAGCTTGCATCCCAAAAGATATGCTTCTTCAAGAAGATTTAGAGCATACTTTCGCTGGGAAAGAAGTATACTGTGTTTTTGATGTGCAACTTTGATTCCCAGAAAGTATTTTGGACATACCATGTCTTTGGTCGCAAAATGACGCTTAAGATACTGTTTAGTCTCAAATAGCCCAACTGAATCACTACCCTTCAGCAAAATATCAACATAAATAGCCTAAATCACGATGTCAGAGTTTGTGCGCCGAATGAAGATATAGTGATCTGAATGACACCGGTGAAATCCAATAACAGAAATGGTAAGATTGAACTTCTTAAATCACGCCCTTGGATTCTGCTTGAGCCCATATTGGTCTTCTTGAGACGACATACTTTTGTCTCCCCTGAGCAACATCTTAAGTTGTTGGGGTATGAGGAACGCCTGGATGTCCATCTTCAAGTCCTGCTGAAACCTGCTGGCCTAATTCTCCTCATTGGCCACCATATAGGGTGCATACCGGCTGAGTTTTAAGAATTCGGCAACATACTCATCAACAGTTTTGTTTCTCTGCTGCAATCTGATGAATTGTTCTTCCATCTCCCTCTGGGCCATTGTAGGGAAGAATCTTTTATAAAAACTTTTCGAGAACTGGTCTCAAGTGATCGGGTTTTTCAGTTTCGCTTCTCACCAGGTTTTGGCCACTTATGTAGCGCAGACACAGACACGAGACACGCTAAAATTCAAAAAATAAGATACGGGACATGACAAGCAATATTTTATTATTATTGTTATTATTATATATGAATAAATTTTCTTCCCCTATTCCTAATTTTCTGATTTCTTTACATACTTCCAAAATGTACATTGTCTTCAACTTTTTAGCGGTACTTTTCAAACTTGATATTTCTATATAACTCCATTTTATGTAAGTAGGATAATGAATATTAACTTGTCAAAGAATAATCAAATATGAATAATTAGTTTTATTAAAGGTAAGATGGAAAACAAAATAAAATTTAAATAATTTACACCTATGATTTCTATAAAGTAACAAACAAAACAAAAAAAATCTAAAAAAATTAACTAATACCTTATCTAGTTCGTGATGTGTGTAAATTCTACTAACATATTTGCTTATGTCAGAGCGGTATTTTTTATATTTATTTAAGCAACATGTGACTTTTAGATATCCAACACATGATCTTTAAATTTATTTTAATGCCGACACGACTTTGGACACGGTGCCGACACGTGATTTTATGGTTTAAAATTTCACACGGCATCAGAGTGTCTGATACGTGTCGGGCAAGTGTCTTGCAAGTATCGGTGTCCGATACGTGTCTGACACGGACACGATACTTACTGTGAAGTGTCTGTGTTTCATAGCTCGCCACATCTCTCAACTGTATTTTGGTCACTTCTACCAAGTTCTCATCAGGGATCCGGGCTGTCTTCAAGAGATCTATTGTATCAATTAACCACTGCTCTGCATTAAGGGGTCTCTCGATTTTGGAAAAGACAACTGGCTGAAATCTTAGACGTTCCCTGGCCTCTACTTTCTAGGTGATGTTAACAATTTCTGGCGCTAGAGCTCAATTTGCTTCTGCTAGTTTTCATCATATTCAATAGAAACCTCATCAGATCAACATTCTTTCCACCAGGACCATCTGAAGAAGGGCCAGAACCGTCACGATTTTCCCGCCTTTCCATATCTGAGTTGATTTAAAGGACGACAAAAACGGAAAAGTGAAAGGACAGAAGGGTTTCAAGATTCAAGAGAAGAATTTCAGGACAGAATAGATAACTTTGTACTCGTGATTGGAATATATAACCATGACTCATGCATTCCAATTGCAGTTTAATCTTCCATTAATCTGTCGTTTGAATATACTGAATGTGTGAGAGCCTAGGCTCTGATACCATCCTGAAATGTCCCAATCTCGTGGGTACGGAGACGTTACTGCGATATACATACGCAGTGCGGATATACCCTCATATATGTACGTTAAACATTAGTACATGCAAGAATCAGAGTACGGAAGCACAGTGATAATATACATTCCAATAAAATAGTATAAGTACACTGTTATTATAGAGCGTGATCTAATATCACATAAATATTACATCAGCAAGAGGCGCAAAAGTACAATTTATAAAGAGATTTACAAGGTATAAAAGCTGGAAGAGGTTCACAAGCAGCAAATGGAATCTCGAGAGTCGATCAAGAGGAGGCAGGTCGGGAGTGAGCTACGGATGATCTACCGCTGATCCACCATGCTACCGCTGCGTAAAGAAGCTCTACGGAAGGGGTCCACTATATTCCACGCTCTGTGATGTGGACATACAGGTCCAGTGGTTGTAAGAAAGCAACCCAACAAGTATGTAAAATGAAGCCAAGTGGCGTGCACAGACAATCACACATGTACATGATCATAGTGATGTGATTTAGACATGCAAGTGCAAGCCAGGAAATGAGAAAATCCGGAATATTATCACAGTAGCGCTGAAATGATAACACAAGAGGCGGCCAAGATAACTTAATTATACAATAATAATAGTCCGTATCGCCTATTATTTTAATCATTCTTTTTCAGTGTCTCATATCACTGGCAGTCCGTACTATAGTCCGCATTCCAACAGAACTCATCTGAACTTTAATATGTAGATACCATTATCTTAACGAGGGAGAGACTAAATAACACCTGCTTATGATATTATCATTGTTTGGTTAATTAAGTTGCATTGCGAATAAGGTAATGTGTCATGCCATAAGTGATTAAGCATAGGTTAATCATAACAAGGCTAAGTAACAGGAAGTCAGTGTTAAATCCAGTAGCATGTAATCAACTTATTATAATATTATATTATTATTATTAAGACTCGTCTGACCCGTATGTCTAGGTACGTGTCCCAGTATCCTAGCACACATATATCCACATATGAGAAAGATGAGCTTTGTTATTGAAAACTGATGAGAAAATCAACGGACTATGCTTATCTTGGGCCCCGGGCATGCCCGGGACGACTTAATGAGTATTCGGTACTGAGCCAGAAACGGCCGCTAAGCCGGATGTTCTTATTTTTATACCCTGGGAGGAATAAAATTTGGGTAGGCGTGCCATTGCACCCCATCGGAACACTTGGTGGCCCTCAAGTTGAACCGAAGTTTTAGTTGCACAATATTTAATCCATTATAAGCACGTACACATATTGATTCTATCATTTTTCCTCATTCCGGTGTAAGTTTTCTTTTATTACATATTATGTTCATGATAATCGATTTACGAGAATTAACATGAGTGTTATAACAGGAGAGTATGCATGATACATGAGTAAACAGGAGTACAAGATTGCTTGGATTTAAACATGATAATGCTTGTTAAGTTCTCGTAATGTGATAATCATGAGTCAAGTAAGTCAAGTATCAAGTAAATAACATGTCAGGTGTCAAGGCACTGGGTGAAGTACAACAATACATTTAAGTGCAGTGGTCAAATATCATGTAAGTGGCAGGTCATGCGAGATGGTAAAAGAAAACAGTATGAGTAAACATTTCAAGCAATTCACAACCATATTAATCATAGTAACTAATTATATTAATAAATATCCAGATGAGGCTAGTTAAGCGGGAGCAAAGTTAGGCCGTGTCAGCAGTACGCTCGACCCACGACAGAGCTTGGCTCCTGGCGGAGCTAGCATGCAGCTCTATACGCTAACGCGCTCGGCGAGGCTAATGTTCGCGGTGAAGAGAGTATGAACGCTCTGCTAACGCTCGCAGCGAAGCTAGACACACATGGCAAAGCGAGTGTATAAACGTTATGCTAACGCACGCGGCGAAGCCACGTTCGCGGCGAAGCAACCGTATGAACGCTCTGCCATCGCACGTGGCGAAGTTATGTTCGGGCGAGTTTAGTTGTAAGTGCAGTGCTAAGTTCGCCTCTCGGAGGAGCTAGTGAAACTCAGAGGGTTTAAGTCCGAAGGCTGAAGAAAGTCCGGAGGCTGAGTCCGAAGGCGGAAGCAAAGCTCGGAGGCTATGCTCGAAGGCTGGAGATAGCTCGGAGGCTGAATAGTAAAACCCGAAGGTTAGGCCCGAAGGCTGCAGAGTGAAGGTACTTGCACAAGCATTAGAATAGGCACACACACGCAAGTAATCACCTACATTATTACAACATCGACTACACAATACAATATTCGCCTACATAATACAACATTAGCCCACACAAACACAAAGACAAGGCACTCGCCAACATAACAAATATGAACTCGCATGGAGCGAGGTAGAAGTACTTGCCCAAACGATGTCCGGGGCACGACGGCGGACTCCGGTGGAGGAGGAGCTCCGGCGGAGCTAACGTTCAACACGCGAGGAGAGAGAAATTAAGAGAGTGAATGTGAGAGAGCAAGCGTGAGAGAGAGGGAGATAGAGAGAACAGGAGAGAGAGAGCGTGAGTGAGAGGGGGAAGAAAGAGAAATAGAGAGAAATGAGAAAGACATAGAGGGAAAGAGAGGGGGAGGAACAGAGAGTAATAAAGAAGAGAAAAGAGAGAAGAGAGTGAGAAAAAGGAGGAGAGTGGGGGCGGCCAGGTAGTTGGCCGATGACCAGGTGTTGACCGGTGGCGGCGCAAGGGAGGGGGTGGCGCAGTTGGTGGAGAAGAGAAGAAGATAGAGGGAAAGAGAAGAAGAGATGGTGGTGGTGTGGTGGTTGATGAGAGAGAGGAGGTGGAGAGGTGATGGTGGTGGTGTGTTTCGCCGGTAGGAAGGGGCGCGCGCTGGCGGGCTAGGTGGTGGGCTGGCAGCAGCTAGAGGTGAAGGAGAGGGATAGGGGTGGTGTTGGTGTGGTGGTGCTGGAGGTGGTGGAATGGTCGGAGGAGGAGCTGATAAGGAGTGAGAGATGGTAGAGGAGGCCGGGGTGGTGGAGTTAGGCCAGGGCTGGGCGGCTGTTGGCTGGAGAAAGAGGGGGATGAGGAGAGATTGAGAGATGGATAGAAAAAAAGATGGAGAGAGGGTGTGGGGATTGGCCTTGGGCTAGTAGTGGAGTGGTGGCATAGGTGATGGTGGCGGCGGCAGCCTGGGTTTGGCCAGCCGGCGGTGGCGACCTGGGCTGCCGGCAGCCAAGGTGGGAGGAGGAGAGAGTGAGTGGGAGAGGTGGAGTGAGAGAGAGGGTTACATAGAGTGTGAGGAAGAGAGATAAGAGAGATTAAAGAGAGACGGAGTGAGTGATTGAGAGAGATGGGGGATGGAAATGGGAGAGGGGAGTTGGTGGTTGTAGGGTATGGGATGGGGAGGTCGGCCACATGGGGGGAGCTAGAGAGAAAGGAACGAAGAAAGAAAAGAAGGGAAAGAAAAGAAAGAAGGGGAAAAAGGAAAAAGAAAAAAGAAAGAAAAGGAAAATAAGATAATAATAAAATAATAAATAGGTCGTGCTCAGGATCCAGGGCTCGGGCTGGCTCAAGTTCGGGTCCTGGGCTGAACTCGGGTCTACCGAATACTGGTCAAAATTCAAAATAAATGACGGAAAAAATAGAATAATACGAGCGAAAAATTGGGACACGTATCTGGGTACGTATTCCGGGAACGGAGTGTTACACAACTACCCTATATTCTAGTGTTATTGGACTTGGGCCATGGGTTGGACTTGAGCCATGGGCCGGACTTGAGCCATGGGCCAAGCGAGCCTTTAATTTTTATTTAAATTTCTATTTAAGATTTTTTGTTGAGATTTATCTGGATTTTATCGTTTATTGAGCCAATCAAATCGATCTGAATGGTGTGAGAGGTTGTTGCAACAAATCTGATCATGCGATCAGATCTCCAGCGTTGTTACCAACGAGAGGGTCTAGGAATTTATAAAAAGAGCCCCTCTTCGTTTTTTTCAACACAGAATGTTACAGATTTTTACAAAAATTCTCCACTTCCATTGTAAAATTCTTACAAAAATTCTTATGAAAAATTTCCTTTTTCCAATTCGGGTAACAAATCTGTGTCTAAATAGAGGCTTGGTTCACCATCCTGAGCTGGGTGCTGGTGGTTTAGCGGGAGAGTTTTTACCTTTAGGAGAGGAGGTCACTTCAAGGTCCGGGTGAGGGACCATCCATTTTTCTTCTATGACAGTGCTTCTGCACGACTACGTCACTTCAGGCCAACAAATTTTTTTCCCTTCTAACTTTTTATATTAGTTGCATGTTTAGGACAAGTATTTAATTTGATTAAAAGATTTATGATTTGATTTGTGGCATGTTTTAATATACCCTACAATTAATAGAAATTCCGCTCGATCAGTGGTGCCCATTAAACAGCACTTTGCCCACTTGCACTGATAGCAGAGAATGGACATTATGAATGTTTTACTTGTGGATTTGTATTCACAAATTGAAAAATGTTGTGGGCTCATCATGAGCGCTATGCTGGTGAGAAATTTGTTCTGACCATTGACTATAAGATAGGCTAGGAATGTTTGCATCTGTAAGAAACCAAGGTAAATTCAATTGGGATTAAAACAAGGACGCTCAATTGAGATGGTTCAGACACATGGAGCAGAGACCAATAAGCGCACTAGTCAGAGGGGTGATGAGATTGTAGTTGATTGAGCTGCAAGTACTAGGGGTAGATTTAAAACAAACATGAGCTGAGGCATTAAAAATATATGTTAGCCTTTAGTGTAACAAAGGAGCTTGCCCTTAAGGCCTTAACAGAGCTGAATGGAGAAAACAGATTCCAAATTTTGGGCAAAGGCTTTGTTATTGTTTTGTATCAGGGGTGTGTTTGATGCATGATTTCTTAGGTTTGGTATGGCTTCTATAATACAAATGGAGGTTAATGCGTTGCCTATGTGAGCCAGTGATCCTATGAAATTGGAATGGGATATCAATTCATCTACACCATAAACAAATATCGCAATGACCTGTAGGCTTCAGTTTTGTGACAGTGTTTGTAACGCCCCGATCCTAAAGATACGGAGACGTTATGGCGACACATATACGCGTGGATAATACCCCACGTATACACGCTAAGCCTAAGTTAGCCCAACAAGCTATGAATCGGAAGCATAATGATCAAAGAACACTGCAATAATACATATAAGACTACCCTGATAGCAATGAATAACAGGAAGAAAATGACAGCTGAATAGAAATCAAAGGTGATATACAGGAATCAAAGAATAATAACAAGAATAAAATGTAAGTATACCAGAATCAAAGGAAGAGAGTCCAGCTCCTTGCATTACGGACGGTCCCAACGAACGCCTGCACAAAGGAAACCAACCGTCGAATATCTGGACGTGCAAATCCAGGGTCAAAACACGACCATAATGAGTGTGTGTGTAAAGGGGAAACATCTCGTGCAGAAAAAACCATGTGCATATATTAATAGTAAGATCAACTGCAGATATAAAAAGACTGAATAACATGATAAATACTGAATAACACCCAGTATGTAAAACAAGGTAACTAACATAACTGTAAACAACACTAACGTTATGGTGTGAACCTAGCATGTCACTAGTTGTAATACAATCCAGTCATGGTTATGGTCATGCGTCTATTACAGGTGGCAATTGGTGTTCGCTGACATAATAAATGATAATGAACTGTTAATATATTGGGACTGACCACAATCACCTGACTGTACATTGTATCACTGTGATAGACACATGACCATAACCATGACTGGATTGTATTACAACTAGTGACATGCTAGGTTCACACCATAACGTTAGTGTGTTTACAGTTATGTTAGTTACCTTGTTTTACATACTGTGTGTTATTCAGTGTTTATCATGTTATTCAGTCTTTTTATATCTGCAGTTGATCTTACTATTATATATATGCACATGGTTTCTTCTGCACGAGCTGTTTCCCCTTTACACACACTCATTATGGTCGCGTTTTGACGACCCTGGATTTGCACGTCCAGATATTGGACGGTTGGTTTCCTTTGTGCAGGTGTTCGTTGGGACCGTCCGTAATGCAAGGAGCTGGACTCTCTTTGATTCTGGTATACTTACATTTTATTCTTGTTATTATTCTTTGATTCCTGTATATCACCTTTGATTTCTATTCAGCTGTCATTTTCTTCCTGTTATTCATTGCTATCAGGTGTAGTCTTATATGTAATTATTGCAGTGTTCTTTGATCATTATGCTTCCGATTCATAGCTTGTTCGGGCTAACTTAGGCTTAGCGTGTATACGTGGGGTATTATCCACGCGTATATGCGTCGCCATAACGTCTCCGTATCTTTAGGATCGGGGCGTTACAGTGTTTCTGTAGACAGATTTTTTACCTTGGATTTGGGCTATTCTTAACCATCTTCTTCCGTACTTTATCCACTTGTATCCATCATCTATTATCTCCTCTCAGATTTTGTTCTGAACGCTGCTCTAGTTCCTCTCCCTTTCAAAGTGCATGTATGTACCATATTCTTGTTCTTGCATCAAAAGGTAGCATACAAAACTATAAATGTAAATTTTAACTTGCGACCTCTGATAGACATAACAAGTAATTAATACTTATATATATTCAATTACTTATTATATCTAAGTAATTATTATATCTAGCAAGATCAATATTACTGTATTGGTCAGTTTCCGACCCCCTCGAGATCAGACACGTGTCCAACCAGCTTCAAACAAGCGAGTGACACAGGGACGCTTTCAGAACCTCTGAGCAGGAGTCCTCATTCAATTCAAACTCCGAGCAGTACGGATAGTTAGAAGAAAGAGATAAAGTTGGTTACGAGTATCCCTATCTCTAAAGTCAAATCTTCATTTGACCTCGACAATTATAGCTCAGGAACGGATCGGCATATCTACAGCTGGACACAGACTACCAGATAAAGATAAACATCATTCAACCAATTCAAATCAAGATGTTTGGCTCTAACCGCCTCTGAGATAAGCAGTTAAATGTTTAAACAGAATTGGACTCTGCAGCCTTATCCAACAAATACTACTTGTATAAATAGCATGCCTCTTTCTACCTGAAGAAGGAGATCAATTTAACCCGAACCCTAGTTCATAGATAGGATGACTCACTATTGTAATTTTTCTGAATTACAGTGTAATTCTCTCTCCCTCTCTCCGTGGTTTTCCCTCTTTGGGTTTTCACGTAAATCTTTGTGTTTGCATTGGTTTGATTTCTATAATTTATTGATTAATCTCTCATATTTTGATGCGTGGATAAATTCTCTAGGAATTACCCACTGCAATTACAGAAAAAAATCAAGCTAAGGATAGGCTAATACTTTGTGTTACCAACAAATCAAGCTAAGTATACTTTGTGTCATTGGCTGCAGTTGATTATGTTGATATGCTGCAGGTACCATTAGGTAGCCTTCTTGGAGTTCTTCATTGAAAATCAGATAGTCATCAAGCTCAAGGCGTCATCTGACTGATCATTTTCTGATGAGTTTGACGATAATAATGAAGAGT